>VZSG01000080.1:102894-113871 GCA_013398315.1 Nothoprocta pentlandii
CATGAGGCAAAGCCCTGGAAAGGTGCAAGCTTTACACTATAACCAGGATATATATCCTCTGGTCAGAGGATGCTATGAATCCTTCTGTTTACATTTAGCTTATTTTTACTTAAAATGGCAGACAGCAATTCTAGATTTTTTTGTTGTTTTTAAATAATGCTTTCAAAATGGCTAATTATACCTCTGTATACCCCAGGGCTTTTCTTGCACCAACATTAAGAAACTCAATTATTTATGATGAAGTCCCTCTGAATTATTTCACCAGCTTTCCAGACATTGCTTCTCATTTCCAGATTTAATATGTTCTTTTTCCCTCCTACCCTTGTATGCACGCAAAGATAATTCTGCCATTGCACCCCAAATAAGCTCCTGAATCCCAGCTTCCTGAAAAGTACCATCAATGGTTACATATAAAACAGTAAATAAAATAGACCAGGGCAGAAAGTCTTTCTCTGAGCTTGAAGCAGTCTGTACAGCTAAAATCCTATGCCTCCAAAAGAGGATGGCCAGCTCCAAATAGCATTTTGCTAATGGTCCCTTGTCTATACTAATCCCAGGACTATGCTTGGGCATTATCTGGGATAGTGTTCGTTGGCAAAGGACAAATCATGCCACAAACAGTACTAAAAATGTAACAGTACAGACAAGCACATGCCATGGCCACTCCTTATTTAGTTTACTACTGATAAACACCTATCATGATTATAGTTCCCAGTTGCTTCTGGAGAACATCATTTTTAGAAGTTAATTCCATCAGCAGCCAGTGCATTTCAGAATTAACAGCTCTCCTTTTCAAGGCATACAGCGTCTAGCTTTAATGCCACATATTAATCTAGATTCTGTTCTTAAATGAAAGGTTCATATAAAACTAGTGCTAACCAGAGAACAAGAGAAACAAGTTAGTTTTACAATTGAGTATTTGTGCACCTGGTAGTATAAAACGTACCACAAGTGACTGAAATTTTACTGTAGGTTTTGGGTTTTTTCTAAACATGTTCAGATGGACAGGAGACGAGCATCTGACTTATTTCAAACATGCCTGGAACACCGCCAGGAGAGTATGGCCCCAGAACAGCAGCTGGTATATATGGGCCTATTCCAATATACAGCAGCTGAGACGGGTGCTCCAGCCTTTACATATGCTGCCTTGGGGGCAAAGCGCACATTCAAACAAAATTTGTGTCTAAAAGCTTGTAAATTTGCTGTTTGGTTTTTTTTTTTTCTCAACATTTTAAACTACCTATGTCTATGTCTCCCTAAATGGAGAAGACATTATACACATTTTCTAAAGGAAAAGATTACTACAGTTCCACAAATTAGACATATTACACTTAACCAGAATTACCGTATTTTAAACTCCTTGTAGATCTAAATGACTACACAATGTTGTAGGATAATTAAAAAAAAAACAGACTGGCAGTGCAGAAATAGGCCCCTGTTTACTCACAAAACACCTCAATACGTGTTTCTCAAAACCTAGTTCTATCTACCCTAAAGCAGCCTTGAAGGAATGGTATATTACTGCATATTACTCCATAAAACCATGACCATCTAATGGTTGTAGTCTTTATTGTCTGCCAGACTGGTCCAGTAATTTGTTTTGAAAAACTGTAAGGTATCACACAATGCTCACAGTCCATTTCCTAGCCTACAAGTCACAGATGCTGAATTTCCAAGCCCTCATTTACCTGGAAGTACTTTAATCATAGGCTCTTAAACTGTGTAAAATTTCTGCCTTTCAAAAGGCTATGCTACATGTACTGCAAAAATGCCATCAACACTTACTCAAAGGTCATTGTGTATAACCAAGAAACTCGCTGTCAACTCAGGAAGGAAAAAGGCTACCACACAACAAAATCTTTCCATATAAATACTGAAACAATTTATCAGCTTATCCGGGGATAACGCCACTGGCATGAGACAGGTACCTGTTTCTTACAGGTCTTAGCCTAAATCCTAATTCTGATATGAAAAAAAAATATATATATAGATACTTTGATAAAAAAAGAAAAGACTTTAGATTCTGATTTTTTTTTCTTTTTCTGCTGTTTTTCCTCTGACATGGAACCCAAAGCACCTATGGTGACACAAGATAATGATGATGCTGGGGAAATAATCAATCACTGATGAGAGCTGCTTTCGTCCAGTGGCTCTGACAAAATACTTTGGTTCGTACAAAGGCAAATATCTGGGCCAAGCATCTCTACTTTCTACAGTCATCCAAGAAAAAGAGTAGTTCTAAGAGCAGACTATTCTGTTGCAAGATGTCTAGCATCTTGGAAATAGTGGCAGCTAATATACACGCAAGTCAAAATATTTCATAGTATTATTAAGTGAAGAGAACTGTAGTCTTGGCTGCATGCTTCGAAACTAGCATAGGCATAAGCTAGTTGATCACTGGTAAACCATAGCATAAATTGGGTGGGATTTAAGAGCTGTTATTTGTCTTCACCCTATGAAGACAGCTCGTCCCTCACGCATGTGAGGACTATGACATCAGAATATGTCAAAGAAGATCAGGAAACTCTTACTTTACTTACACTTGAAGTCATTATCAGACTGCAGAACACGTGAGCACGAGGCTTCCAATCTTGGAAAGGCAGCTGAGACTTCCAGAATTGATTTCTGGGCAAGTCTTCAGAGAATCACGTGAGTCTATCTCTGTTTCCTGAGAAACTGGAGCAGAAACTCTTGCAGTGCAAAACAAAGCAAAAAATTTAGGCATGCATATCTACAGTCCTTGGCACAAGATGGGAGAACACCACACACATTAATTCTTTTAATCACCAGGAGGAAAGTTTCTCCAGCTCTGGAGGATAGTTCCAAGGAAGTGAGATTTTTTTTCTTCATTCCAAACTCATTTTTATCTATTTTCCCTTCAGAACCTCCCAGGCATATAAGAAAAAAAAATGTGATCAGAAGAAAGTGTTTTCTTCAACAGACACCAACAGAAGTAATATATAACATATAACCTAATGATATTTTCAAGTTAAACACAGAAAGCAGAATGTCTCTTACCACATGAAAGAATTAGCAGAACGAAAGTTACCTGAACAGTCTCTCCCCCTCCAATCCTTATCTCATGACTATTTCTAAAACAAGTCAGATGGCAACAGTTTTCTCCATTTATGGGTAAAAAAGAGGAAAGGAAGTCAGCACCACAAGCAGAACTGCACTGCCACATGAATTAAGAAGCTCAAAGCTGTAATGCTATTCAGTCCTCTCTACCTCAGTGAATTATATATACTTATGAAGATTATATAATCTGAAAGAGGAACACCACGAATCAACTGTCATTTACTCATTATATACATAATTGCTTGTCACAAAACGTTTCACGTATGCTGAGTTAGTCACTAAAGAATACATTAAAAACCAAAGGATAAAGAGCATATAATATTTTTCTTTGCTTATCTAACATCCCACCCCAGCATAGAAAAGTCTTCTTTAGGAAACAGCCGTAGTGACAACATGACTCAGAAGAGCAATTAAAATGCACTCTTGTGAAATAGAGTACTTTCTATTCTATATATTTCTGTATGTTTTTCACAACGCTTTGGACCCTACCACGCATATGCAATTTAGCAACAATTCCTTTTGTTCAGCACCAAACACAGCTCTGCAAGGCAGAATCTGAGAAAATGACTAATGATCTAACTTGCAAAACTCAGGCCTCTTCGAGACAGCCATCAGGATGAGTTGAGGATACAGCCTCAACAGCAGGGAAAGGTAAATGATGCATTGAATCTTCTGTATATCAGGCAAAAAGAAAGCAACAGCATTCTATGATCATAAGAAAGAAAGAAATCATTGCTTCATCCTCAGTAACTGATATAAGAGGCAAAGGCCTAAAGCATGCTGTTTAAAAACAGATAAAAAAGTCAAGGAATTATAAACAGATATTTCTTCTCCAGGCATAGGTGATAATGTACATCGATCACACACACATACATACAGTACACAATATACGTACAAATATTTTACAGAATTAGGATATATATTGTATATTCAGATGCACATTGTTTTTCTTCAGTTACTTAGGTGAAATCATTCTGAATTTGATTTTAACACCACAATCAGCACGTCACTGCTTTCTGTGGGACTGATCCTGTGAACAAATGAACTCGACCATGTGTTACACTTGCTGAGTCACAGCCCAAGCAATCAATCAATCAATCAATCAATAAATAAATAAATAAATAAAGGTATTTGCAGGGTAACAGCCTCTGTCCTTAAAATATGTGGGTTTTTCTATTTCTTCTCAAGGGAAGAAACAGACTCTCCAGTTATCATATCATTATAAAGTCATATCAGACAGCTAAATGAACAGAGCTTTCTGCGAAAAAGTCATTTTTCAGTGATTCAAGTCTGAAGTTACTATTACATGGAAAAGGAGATATGATATATATTATTTAAATATATGTATACATATTGTTTGTTGTTTATTGTTAAAAAACATGATTTGCTGCTTGTAACCTTTAGTGTTACCAAGGCACGTTTAATTCTCTTTCGACAAAACGTTACTTCAGTATAAACAAGAAATATTTCTTTAAAAAGTACTTTTTTAAACTGTAGGCGTCCCTTTCACTTATAGGCGAAATAGAAAACACTGAATAACTGCAGTTGTGAAGTACAAACACTTTATTACGATTGTGGTGACTCAGAATGCCAGGGTTTGGCAGCCCACAGTGTTCCTCAGCAGCAGAACAAAAGGGGATTTTTTGAGGCGAATTTACTTTTAGTTCAGTAAAGGACAACATGATACTGTCTGTGCCATAATGAATTAAAACCTCAGTAAAATTAAGGCATAAATATCAGATACCAATCATTTTTTGTCTCACAGTACAAAAGTAGGCAAGAATATAACTATACATCCAAATTACATATTCTCTCTCCCTTGTCTTTTGGGCAAAGAAAATATAAACATAGTAAGATTATCGAGCTACAGAAACATGAATCTGTTCCACGGACAGCTTATTGCCAGAACATATTTTCTCATCTTGAAGTATTCTACCTTTCTCTTGAATACAAGACATACTGAAACAAAATAATAAGTGGATTTTTCCTTCTAATTAACCTTCTCTAATTAAAAATATAAATCCTATAGACCTAAATATTTCACTCTGAAAAAAACTTTCAAGTATTCAGAGCACATTTTAAGAGAAACTCATTTTCCAGCTTCCCAGTCATGATCTCATTTGGAATCAAAAGCCATCCCTGTAGTAATTGTTATTACAGAAATCTACTGTAATACAGTCTTTTGAGAGATTGAGGATAGTGTTCTAGTCTACACAGCATTTACACTTTAATACTAAAAAAAAAATTGGAAAAAAAGTCTACAAAATATCAGCAGTACACAGAACCCATTTCCTCCTCCATGAAAAACCAATTAGGAAGATTATTACAGTCTTATTCCTAGAGACTTTGAAAAATATCCACATTATCCATGCAGTCTTCCTCTAACAGAAGTTGGCAGATGATGCTTCAAGCAGAAAAACATTGTGAAATTACAGAATAATAGTACAAGACGCCAGAGTATGTATGTGTGGGTGGGAGAAGGTATAACTGATAAAAAATAGACTGTTTCTGAAAAAAGACACAAACTTAACAATTCACTGTTTTAAAGTCTGAACACACTTGAGCTTAGAGGAATGTTAATATACAACTGTCCCTTCAACATTTCACCTTGTCCCCAATTTTAAAGGTTTTGAAAGAAAACTTCCAGAAAAAAAGTCTGTATCATCTGTATCAAACAAAAAATCAAATCTGATGAGATGCATATCTCATGAAGGCTATTTACACACAATTTTGGAATCAATATACTTGAGATAGGATCATATAGGTCACAGACTAGAATTTTCATTATTCTCCAAAAAAAAAAAAAAACAAAAAAACAATTCAGCTCTGTAGGTGGCATTACCACTCAGCATTTTTGTGTCACCTAACAACTGATGCTAATGAGCTTTTGCCCCACAACTCCACACAACCATTAACATGCAGAGGAGAAACCAGAAAATGGACTTTCTCCTCCCTTCCCAGAAAGCCATTAACTCCAGACTTAATCTGGGGCTGCTGCAAAATGAAAACAATAATGCTTAGGCTATGTACAAACATACTGCTGTTCAAGACAGGAAAACAAGAAGCAGGTTTTAACCATAAAGCCTTTGAACAAAAAAAAAAAAAAAAACCTCTCTTCCCCCTTTTCTGTCTAATCATATCCAACCTAGGTAACTATAATCTTTGTATATTACTAAGTTCTTTATTTGCTTGTACAAATAACACCAAGCATAATACCTTAGGATATCCTGACTTTCCAGTAGGACTGCTCAAGAAGGACATGGGTGTCCTGTAGCTCTTGTAGCTGCTGGCCAAGTGTGGATGCACTGAGTGAAACATCTCCAATAGGGCAAGGGGCCTATTCTAGCCAAAGGAATCAAACCATGCTCAAACTGATCTGATGTTAAAATAAACACTCTCTTCTGAGTATAACCTCAGTTCACTCTTGCTAAATCTGTATTTCATTCAAAAAAAAAAAAAAATCTTTTATTAGGTATATTACCATACAAAACATGAAACTAGAGACACAGAAAGGATTCATTAAATATAACTCTGAGGATGGCTACCATAAGTCTGGATATCTAACAGTGCAATTTAATACATATATGTATGTATGTATATTTATATATAAATAAATGTATATATACACGCATACACATACATACATATACGGGCAGGGACAGTTAAGTGCAAAGCCATCTAATCTAACAGGAACTAAAGCTGAAAGCATTCTGCTTTAGCTTCACCCACCCTGCCAGCTCAGACGATGTTTATTTTCATCATGAAAAGTTATAATACCTCTCGGGCCTTCCCAAGTACAAAACTATATCCCTTCCACCAACTGAGCTGCATGATTTTAAAGCTTCGCATGAGAAGGAAAGAGTACATCTACCATCATTTAATGAATCCATAGCAATTATGGAGTAAGTGGGAGAACTGAGTGCTATGCCCTCTTCATGCTAAATGTGGCTGGCTCACATCCACATGTCCCTATTCCAGGTCAGTGCTCTAACCAATAGACTACTCTTCCCATTGAAGCTGTGAAATAGAAGAGCACTTACTGAATAAAGGAATAAAACAGCCATAGGAACCACACTTCCTTTACCTCGGATGAACGCCTTGATCACAGGACAAGACTCTTTCATTTCAGTGTAAATAATCTTTAATTCTTTTTTTCTAAGTAACACATTTGCAAGTAGAATAAAAATCACCTACCACTTCAGAGCAGCTTAAGACAAAGTGTGTGTTGCAATGTCCAAGAAGAGAGCACCATGAGCCTAGATAAATCAGGCTGAGGTGGAGACACAAAATTCAAGATTCCCACCTCTTGGGTAATTGATGCAGGGACTGCACTACTGAGTATAAAGAGAAGGGGACAAGATGAACATCACTGCCACAGCTTGAGTTCCTAAAAGTCTGTGTAGCAGCTTAGGGCTCTTTCCACATTTCTTAGCATTTCTTTACTCTGGATTTATAATTATGGATGTTTGCAGAAGTGCAGTTCAATGCAAGCACTACAGATAATCATGCAGCTTTTAGGCATGAGGCAAGAACTTCTTTCTTAACTTTAAGGCATCTGACTATGTAATAGCCCACTCAAGGAATTTATGAATACCAACGACAATTCTACCAGGAGTAAGACCTGCCAAAAGAATCCCAAATATAGGTGTCTACATATGTATTTATATAAAGTTTTTATAATTACTCAAATCAAAATCAAAGCTATGTTCATCAGAGAACAACACAAACTATGTACATTAGTTGTATCAATCAACTATGATGCAGAAAGCTTGATTTTGTGTCACTTCCTCCTCTAAGTAATTTAGGCTGCTATTTAAAATGTCAAAGTAAACCTATATATATATAGTCTATGTACAATGTAAGTCTCCTTAAAAACACCAAACCACATCTGCAGTATTATTAAACTGTGCAAAAACCAAGGCCCAGATGACTCAAGTCATTCAGCGCTCAGAGCTTCAGAGATATATAGAGGACCAAACTCAAGAACTCAACACTAATACTAACTAACTAACTGATACTAATAGTCATTAGTATCAGCACATCAGGTCATCATCAGTAACAGCATGATCTCAACCTTACACAACTTCACCTTTTGCAATTGATCTTCATCCAACCCAATCATCCAACCATGGTCTTAGAGGGCAACCCACATACTGACGCCGAGAACTACCCTCCACATTCAACCATGGTCCTACAGGCCAACCCACATACTCACACTGAAAACAACCCTCCAAAAACATTAGACAGAAAAGCATTAAAAATATATATCTAAAGATTAAATGCACAGAAAAGTCCCATGGGAAACTGACTATGTATTCACACATAATGTAAATTAGACAAGAATATTCAACTGATAGCATGGAAAAATAACTATCCCTGATAAGACTGACTGCTATTTAAGTCTATATAAATATATAAATTAGAAGATTATTTCTAACTATCTGCAACCCACAGTAAATAGACTTTTTAAGCACCTGTGTGTTACTGCTGCCCTAGTTTGTATCTTCGTATCTGGCCAAAATAAAAATACTTGCCTACATCTAACACTACTGTTCCTGTATCTATTACTATTGCTTTTCTTGTGGAAGCAACAACTACTTGCTAGCAGTTTAAATCAAGAATATGAATCAGGCAGCATAAGCTGAGATAATAAGACTCTAGCTTTTCATTTTAATTGGAAATATGGACTGGAATGTGAAAAATGAGGGGAAAGAAAGGTAAATTAAGGACTTCACAAGAGTTATGATCTACATATCTCACAATAAAAGGAAGAACTTCATCTCAAGTGTTTAGCTATGCACAAATGCATATTAACCTCATAAGATTTGACTTAAAACAGCAAAGTACAAACTTATGACTGCATTTTTTTGCACTTACCAAGCTGCCCTGTAAATTAAATATGCTTCTCAAACTGTTTTCTCTGATTTAATCTGTCATAGACAACATGAGTAAAATCACTGCTAAAGGAATGGCTGATAATCATAAAATCAATTCCAAACAGATACTGTTCAAAGTCAATGCAGGGGAAGCAGTATGAGGTTTCAACACCTCTAAACTGACCTATGTCATATGTATATTCATCTGTTCTCCAAAATTAGAGATCAAACTGACAAAATACTCTTGGTTTTAGGTGTTCAACTGAATAAAATATGAACTGAATGATCAACAAATCTATTTATTCAAGCATTATTAACCTAGTCTTAAAAATGCTGGTGATTCTACAAAATTACTACAATTCTACAATTACTGTAAAATCTGTAATTAAAAGAGTATTTGGAGATGCACATAAATAAAATTGATTTAAAAGTTTTGACATCTGCATACCTACAAAATATAACTCCTGTTAAACCACAGGAATTGGTATTCATTTAAATGTCCAATACTTCTGATACTCATTTCAGCCAATCACTTTAAGTAATCGCAGAATCACAGAATGGTTGAGGTTGGAAGGGACCTCTAGAGACCATCGAGTCCAACCACACAAACATTTGAAAATCTGCAGCATACTGCAGATGCAAACCTTTGACTTTTTTTTGAGGATGAGGATATTTCATCCTGCCAAAACAGTGTAAAAAAAATGGTATCATGAGGTCAAGCGAAGCACAGCAACAATGAATTATCTTTCCAGCACTAAAAGAAAAAAAACATTAATAGACTCACTGTTACAGTGAAATGACATCTGCCAACAATAACTAATGCAGCAGTATCCAAGATGATCAGTAATTTTCCTTCATGCATTACCCAAGTATTTTTCATTCTAATTACTGGCATACGCTGCCCTTTTAATGTCTTGTGATTTTGTTTATTTTCTGTTTTTTGACAGAGACCAGAAGTTCACAGGGAAATTGAAGTGTCTCACTACACAGACAGTATAGCAGCACAGTGGGGAAAAAGTACAAAACAGTAAAATAAACAATAAAATATTGGGCAGCCATTAGAAAACCATATAAATAACCCTGAGACTCTGTTAAACTTGCCATAGTTTACATTTCAGTGAAACGAGCTGACAGACTGCCCTATGTGGTTTAACACAAAGCAGAGATGAAGAATTTTCTTCTTGCTGCTTTATGTTTTTATGAGTTTGTAAGTCAAACCTTTCATGCTACTCCCATATTATCTTTAATTTCATTTTATTAGAACATTTTTTAAATGCTATTCTGGAAAAGTTAAACACATGAATTGAGATTTTGTGCTGGGTGGAGAGGGCAGGGAGACTTACTTGGCCACGGAAATTACCAGACCAAACAAGAAATGGCATTTTTTCCTTATAAATAAATAAATAATATTACTGATGTACAAGGTGCACAGGAAAGGGAAGTGCAGCGTGGTCCTTCCCCGCAATGTGAGTCGGGGTATTTCTGCAGGCCACTGCTGAGCAGGTGAAATTCCCTGCCCACAGGGCAGCCTCGTGCCACAAGCGCGTTTCACCCCCCGCCGCCCCAGCCCGCGGCCAGAGCCAGGTTTTTGTGTTATATATACACACCTACGTATACATATGTGCATGTATATATACATATTTACCTCACAGGTGTTAAGAGCAGGAGGAGAAGCGCAGAGCAGACCCCGCTTCCCTCGGTCTCTCCCACCCGCGCTACCCGCCGCCCTCGGCAGCCGCGGAGGGGGCTGCGCGGCCGCCCGCGCCCCCAGCGGAGCATCCGCCTCCCGCACTGGGGCTTTCACCTCGCCCAAACACCGCATTATCGAAATCAGCGCTCAACCGAAACTAAGCTAGGAAAATAAATACATCAGTAAATGCCGGCGTGCTCTCGGCGCCGGGGTTACCCGTGTGAGCGCGGCGAGGTTCGCAGGGAAGTGCGAGGCGGGCGCTGCAGAGCGCGCCTTCCCCGCGCCGCCCGCGGCCCCAAGGGCAAATGGACACGGGCAGGGAACGAGGCACCG
>VZSG01000080.1:114512-140383 GCA_013398315.1 Nothoprocta pentlandii
CCTCCTGCATCTGCGCCTCCGCAGCGCGCAGGACTTCTTGGGCTGCCAGAGGCAGATCTGAGCCCGCTCGCAGCTCGTGAAAACGCCTCGCACTTCCTCTCGCTGCCGCGGGGGTTAAATGAGGTTAAAGCTGCGAGAGCGGCTCTTGCCGAGCTCGGCTTCCCCTTCCCCAAAAGCCAGGCTGTGAGTCACTCACAGGAAGAAAAAAAGAAGAAAGAGAGAGAATAAAAATAAATAAATAAAAAACACCTTTTAGTGGCAATATTGGAAGCACTGCATAGAAATATCTGTTTACTTGCTTATGTCATGGCTTTGCTTACAGAGCTCTTCAAAAAAATATCAAGTGAGCAGCTGTAATCTGAACAAGGCTGACCACAAAGCATCCGAGGGCGCGAAGCCGTAGCGGGCCCAGCGCTGACCGCAGGGCCCTGGCACTTGCGGCCGCAAGTCCCCGAGCTCGCGTCTGCCGTGGGAAAGGCCTGTGGGGAGGCCTGTGCCAGCGCAGGTGTGATCTGCACCAAAACTGCCTGTTTTGGAGCGCTGCGAGGCCCCGCGGCCCCAGGGAGTGTCAGTGCGTATGGTCTGCTGCTGCCCATGTAGGTTCTGCGGGCAACCTGTGTAGGGTCTGGGGCAACCCGTGTGCCCAGGCAGTCTCCTCGTGCGAAGTCACACTTGCTTGTTGCCTCCTTTCCTTCACTAAAGCCAGATATCCTTGAATTAGGTCTTTTTTTGTGTGTGTGTCTGAAAGATTCCAAATTCTCTGGTTAGAAAATAATTCAAATGATGTAATCAGTCTGTTAAAAGGCTCAATGTCTGTTGCGATGGCACGTATTGAATATAATTGCCCCCATACACCCGGCTTAATAACTGGGACTTTACTGGCTTGTGTTTTTCGTTCTCAAGTCTCAAAGTCCCTTATAGAAGAAGTAAACAGCACTATTTTGGGGGAAAAAAAAAAAAAAAGCAGTCACATAGAAAACTTGAAGGAGGAGGGAAGTGAATCTTGGATTTCCAGCTCACATTGTAATATCCCCCTCCATTAGTTATTTTTCAGGGGCAAGTATTCTGACCACTATGTAATGGACTTGTCTTTTTACAGATGCTTCTGCAGGGAAAAAAAAAAAAAGAAGGAGAGAGACAACCATCAGTCTGATCAGTCTGCCATCACTTCCAAATGTTCTAACTCTTTTGGTGTGTATTATGTGTGCTCCCAGATTATCTACACTGAATGCTTCAGGGACTTGGCCAGAAGGGCACTTTAATTCTAGATATTAATAGCTATTGTTAGATAAATGCAACTTTTAAATCCTGTCAAAACGAAGGCAACGCTATATATTGATGAAAATGGACAGTAAAACATCTACGTAGCTTTAGCGTCACACACTGCCATAAGACTGAAGTTGAAGAGCCTTTAGGGGGAATGGCAGTGCAGTGATAGATTTCAGATTCTCAACTTTGGACAGTGACGTTAGAGACCAGGGGATAATTGTTTAATTGGCTACTTGTGTTTTAGCTAAGCAACAGTAACAGTCTGTGTGAAATTGTTTTCCCAGTGCACAAGGGAGAGAAATTCAGTTTAAGACACATTTGGTAGTGTTCAGATTCCTAAATATAGTCATCTAGGATCATTTGCACTCTGTAAGACATCTCACATTTCCAGTTTTTGCTGTGAAAACGTGCAGGTTTTCCATGCAGTTCTGTCTCTGTGTGGCACCCCCATGCCACTATCCCAGATGTCCTAGGCTTTCTCAGATGGAAAGATATGTCTCAGGCAGGTGAGTTGTGCAGCTAAATCTAGATCTACAGACAGGCACCTAACATTGGTTAAGTGCGTAACCTAATATAGTCAATAGTCTGATTTGAGTGTTTTCATACAGGTGCCTTAGCATCACAAGAGGCTCTTAGGTGCCTGCAGTCAGTTTTCTGGTGTGCAGTGCCATGGACCACCCGCTAAAAGTCTTCACCAGGTGAAAGACAGCCAAGTGCAATGGACCCAGGTCCTGATCCGTGGGTCGGTTAAACATGGACAACAAGGCCCTTTTAAGATGCCCTTGGATGTCTGCCCTTGTTTTCTACCACTCTTATGGAAACATATATATATAGGTGTATCTGTGACCCATACAGATGATTCAAATAAGTGGCAATGTCCACAGCCACACAAGTGAATCTCTCTAATGAGGATAAGAGCTTAGACACCAGGCTGAAGACACCTGCATACGGACATCTAAAATTAAGAGGTTTAGGATACTAAATCCATATTAAGTCTGCTATCTCAAATTCCAGGAGAATTTAACACAATGTACAACATATTTATGACGGTGTATACACAACCAAATTCCATGACTTAACTAGAACATAGCAAAATGTCAATTTGCTTGTACAGACATATGACCACTTAGGTACCCTAAATTCAGTCTCCACCATATAATTTAAATGATCACACAGATATTAATTATTATTTTAATAGGAATGATTCATACATCATCTCCAAAGCCAGGGAATACTCAAATGACTATCTCTCTGCAATGACATAGTCTATCCTGTTGTTGGGGATGTGGTACCTTGCAAGTCTTGAAATTCATGCACTTGAAAAACTGCACGAACAATCAGCTGGATGCAACCAGTGACCTCAGAAAAGATGTTAGTGTGAAGTTACCTGGTTCTGGTGGTTAACTTGTTAAGCAGAGCTAGTAGATATATCGAGTGGTTTTCTTAATTAGTACATGGAGAGGTTGATATGTGGAAGAAAAAGTCATCATTCTTATGCTCATTTTACCTCTTCATAGACCAAAATGAAGCATTCTCCAAAGACATAGATTTAGAGCCTGGCTTAGAGGTTACTGAATTCAAAGGAAAGTCTCTTCAGTTTTAGTAACCATTGATTCAGCCCCTTAGTATTACCCTCCACCTGGAAGTATTTTATTTTCTGTGGCTACCACAGAGAAAACTGTAATATTCTATGAAAATTATATAAATATTCAGTATGATCCTGTCATCATTTATATAATTGAATGTTTTACCATTGATATGGTTTAAAACTGTAGTTGTTCATGACTTGTGAAGCCCAACCTTAGTAATATTTTATAATTTAGGGATCTATGCCTTCTCTCAATTATATTACAATAAATTAGAAGTAAAACCAGTGAGTATTGAGCCATAGCAAAGCAAAGCAAAAAAAGGAAACAAAGGAGGGTGATTTAATGTTTGAATTACATCTCTTACATGACGGAAATATGACTGAAATTGTTTCTTGCTTGGAGAAGTATTCTGCTGTGGTTTTGTGAATCTCTTTCTACTCCTTCAAGAAATCAATCACATGTAAGGGTGCAGAGAAAACTTGCACATCTCAATTGTTGCAGATATCTTCTGCTTGAAGGGCTTTCTTTTTTTGGTGAGCGTTGAGCCTTTATTGTGACCGCCCTGCTTACCCTGAGCATCAACCCATGAAAGAAGTTAGAGTAACCATGGCTGGTGACCACCCACACTTTGGATTAGAGCAGCTACACTGGTTTCCAATAGTCAAGGAAGCACAGCTGCATAAATACCTATTTACTTATTTGGAAATCAATATACAGGAACCATAGCTCTTTTAAATATACATGTACACACCGTAATTGGAATGCCATAAAATGTTTTCTTTTCTTTTTCTTTTTTTCTTTTTTTTACTTTATTTTATGCATTGTCTTCATTAGGAATTAAATGCAGACTAACTTTTGCTGTCAGTCTTATCCAAGTTAAATAAATCCCTGAAGGAAAGTAATACAGTATTTTTTTTGCATAAACTTTTAAAGATATCGATATGTATATACATAGTTTAAAAATATTTGAGCAATCTAAAATATATTGTTTAAAATAAACAGTATATCTTTAACATGTTTTTAGCGAGTCAGAATGTATAGTACAGGAAATAATGAGACTTTGGCTCTATATTTGCATAGGAATGTGATGGAACGTAAGACATGTTTTGTAGATTTCTCAATTGTAACTAATTTATTCAAAAATGCACAAACAAAGAATAATATTGTTCCTGTGTACTGATGAATGATTGCTAATGCCATAGCACTGACAATCATAATTGCAAATAATGTAAAACTTTTTCTTTAACGCAAAAAGTTCATCAAGAAGTAAATGTAGAATATTTATTAATTTTGTATTCTTCTTCTACAGTGAACTGTAGCATTTTTAGTGGAATTATATTATATGTGATTTGATTCAAATTTGCTTGAAATACAATTCCAAATGCAAAAAAAATAAAAATAATTGCAATAGCTCATTGCCTATACAATATCTCACTAATCACTTTTAATGTTAGTAAGAAGATGTCTAAGTACCAAACTATTTTAAGCTGGTCGGCACAAACCCATTTTCATTT
Organism: Nothoprocta pentlandii; assembly: GCA_013398315.1. Taxonomy (NCBI): domain Eukaryota; kingdom Metazoa; phylum Chordata; class Aves; order Tinamiformes; family Tinamidae; genus Nothoprocta; species Nothoprocta pentlandii. Next base: position 118,885 of record VZSG01000080.1, read on the forward strand.
GCATCTAGCAAGTTGTATCCTGGCAACCGTATATTTTTGGATTCGTAACAATTTATTCTATTCATTTTATGCAGATCAGATAACCAGTACTGCAAGAAGCATGACAATTCAAGAACTTGCATTGTTCAGCGCTATAGATAGATAACTAGGAATCTAGGCAAGTCATATATTTATTTTTAAAAATAGTATATTAAACCTTCCACCCATGGATCTATCTATCCAGATAAAAGGTTTGTCTGACATTACTGACTGACTTTTACTCCTAAACATAAAACAGTAGCAGCCCAAGCAAAGTCCTGTGAGTAACGATTGCCTCACACCACAGTCTGAATTTTTGTTTTCTGTTTGGAGCTGAAAATACTGCAGGGTTCCAAAGCTCAAGTGGAACTTGACTAGTTGGAAGGAGGAGGAATAGTCCAGACCCGTCGCATCTCATCACATTTCTGCATTCTAACTTGATAACCAGCAAACAAGATTTTACACTAAACACAAAATTTAAATGTTAAATATAGGGTTTCTATCTTATTGCATGCAATTTTCATCAAAAGGGTATTTTTCAGGAAATAATGTAGTTTTGTTGGATATGCGGGAGTGTTTTATATGCATGTAGCATAGAAATAGGTGGCAGCATCAATACATAACATTTCTGCAGCAGCATGGCTAGTAGACTGAACCTGCATCCTACCAGTTAATACAGAGCATTAACAGGCAAAACAGGTGCTGATGTTCACTCCAAGCAATGATCTTCCACTGCTGACTAGTAGGACCCAACTATATGGACAATAAATTGAAACTGGACAAACAAAATGGTTCCCAGTCACTTTGCCAGCCACTGTGATAGTGGTATCACAGTTAAACATACAACATACAACATACACATACAATAAACATACGAACAGTAAGAGCTCACAAACTGTTTCTGAAGCAGCTCCTGAGCCACTGACTTTTTTCAGTTGCCCTGGTACCCATGTTTCAGTTTATCTTTGTACATGATACTAACAAATAAGATATTCAGGACATGTTGGTGAGCTGTTTGTTAGAACTTCCACTGAGTGCAACAATCTTTCTCAAAGAAGTTTATGAGGACATATCATGAAAACATTCATTTCAGCCATATTATTTTACTCCATTGCTACATAGCAGTCCACAAACTCAGACTTGTACTTAAAGCAACTGAAATCTTCATTAGACAGTCAAAAGGTCAGAACTCTAATTTGATGATGTATGAAATTATAAACTGTCATGAGAGGACTACACAGAACTATATTAAAGTATCAATTGGGTTGCTAAATTAGATTCTTAATTTTTATATTAGGAAAAGCCAAAATTAAATTGACTGTGCAATCTCAATATGGACCCCACATTTCATATATATTATGATATTCTTTCAAACTACATATGCATATTTGCATAAAGTTTATAAAAAACATAAATACTCCTTGGCTCAGTGAAGAAGCAATGTGGATGCACAACTGACTACATGAAGGTCATGCTAAAATATTTCTTAATTCTTAAAAGCTGGAGTTTACAGACTTAAAAACTGCATTTAGTGCATGTTTTATGGATGCAACACAATTATTTTGAGGAATCCAATGAGCTAAAGAGCCAATATTCTGCCTTGCATTGCGTTTGGAAAGAATTTCTTGAAGGATTTGGGAACTTCTCTATAGAAATCCTAACAAGTGGATGGTAATTGTGGATGTCTGTTGAAGGCATTACTCTTCCCATCTTCTGGTCAACTTATTTTTGCCTCTCATTATTTTCTCCATTCAATTTCCTAGGATGGCTTACTCATATAGTCAAAATGAGATTACAATAAGCATTTTATGTTGTACATTTTTGCTACATTATCTCATTTTGACTGAATTATATTGGGATATACTAGCCCTCTCAACTTTGCAGGCAGACATGAGCGAGAGTAACAAAATCCAATACAAACTGAACAAAGAAGGATGGGTTGCTAGAGTACATGTCTGCTCAGGAACTTTAAGTAATCCAGAACCAAGTTCTCCCTTCAGCAATTATTTGGCTTTTTGATGTGTCTTTTGATGTGTCTTTTGATACAGCAACAACAAAAATCTCAAAATATGCTTTTTTTTTTTTTTTTTTTTGTCCAAATCTTTAGGACTTATCTGTTTTTTTGTTGAGCCAAAACGAATCTTAAGAGAGATCTAAATTACTAATGACTGTCCTAGCATTTTTTTTCTAAAAAAGTTTCAACAAACTGTAGAGGCCTTAAAATACACAAGGCAGGAATATTGGCCCTCTGTGCTATCTATGCCATTTTTATTTGAGAACAGGTAGGATAAGTAAGTTGAAAATTCTTAGGTGTTTTGGTCAACAAAGACTGAAAAAGTTTTTTATTCTCTCCCTTGAGAATATCTAAAAAAGTCCAGAAGTTTTACATGTTTGAAAAGGACTCATTTGTCCATTTTAATCGAAAGTTCATAGAAAATGTAATCATAATGAGACTCATAAAGTCTCAATTTGAAATGGTGCCAACATGAAACCAATTTAGGTCTTCTGCAGTCGAGGCACTCCAAGTATAGACTTTAATCTAGTATTTAATACCTATAGCAGAGCAATAAAAGTGGTAGGAACATTGAAATAATATTTTCAGAACTGCCAAAATTAACATTATTCTTTAGCTGTATTACTGCATTTCAAACTTTCTGTTTTAATTACTGACAGAGAAATTATCAACCATATGTAATCCTCTTGCTAAATGATGACAATGCAACTTTTTTTTTAATGAAATTTTCTTGTTATTAATAAACTACATGGATCTTTTCTGGTATCTGAATGAGGAAAGCTAAGTATCTTCTCATTATGTGCCTTCTTGCAAGTATGGAGTCTATATGTAAATTACATAAAATATTACTAAACTCTATCTAAAAGTGAAATACAGCACTAATTATGAAAAGTCAACAGTCAGCAGTCAAACAGATACTATAGTGAACAGTAATTAATGCCAGACAATTATAATAATAAATGCATTTTTTTAGTATGTATGGGTGGGAAAAGACTTATTTCTGCAACGTATTGAACAATCATACGATCACAGGATCAGAATATAATTGATGTTGGAAGGAACCTCAGGCAGTTTCTAGTCCAGCCTCCTCCTCACCTGTGAGAACAGGCTGGTGGCTCAGATGTTTATGCTGTCTGGAGCTGAAAAATTCCAGGGATGGAGACTGCACAGCCTCCCTAGGCAACCTGTTCCGACTGACCTCATGGTGCAACAATTTTTCTTTATAACCAATCTAAATCTCATTATGTTCAACTTCTGACCATTGTTCCTCATTCTCTAACCCAAATTACCAGTACTGACTAGAACTTTCCGTCAGTCAGAAAGAGAATCTTGTTACTTTGACTTTTTTCTTCCAACAATCTTAGAGATTCTGTGATTCTCTAAGAGATCTGCAGTTATTTCACTGTTGTTGCTGTGGTGTACAGTAAGCAAAATATTTCTTTAACAACATGCAAACATTTTAATTTCTAATTTATTAATAGGTGTTGACTGAAAGTTTTCTCCTGTTCACTCATTCATCCCTGCATGTTGTTGTTCCTTCAGTTATTAGAAGAACAACTGAACAGTGAATTGTAGAACAAATAGTTTTGCATAAAACGAATATTTAAAAACTTTTCATCCGATCATTATAGATTTTGTAATAGGAGTGAAGCATATTCTATACTTTAAGTCTTTTAAGACATTTTCTACATTTATTTGTTTACTGAAGATTGCTCACTAGTGCAGCTATAGCTTTTAAAACCAGCTATAGTACTGAACTGAGAGACACATCTCAGCATGGCTTGAAAGTAAGATGTCTAACAATGACACATATTCCATCAGGATGAAGACAGAAAAAAACACGGGTAAAGACAGAAAAATAAATGCATCTTATTCACCGGATAAGAAAGCTGCTAGGACCCTGAGTTGACAGGAGAGGGAACAAATGTGATCTATTTTCTTGCCGTTGTTAATAGATCAAATCATAAGCAGATCTGCCATAATCATAGTGTGTGAATTTCAGCTAAAATCTCATATGTGACAGGTGGATGTCAGTCTTCCTGACACTGTATATGGGAAGTGCTCTGCCTTTTGTTAAAGTTCAGGGTGAAGGAATGGAGTTCCTTTCTGTGTGTTTTATTTATGGATACAGTGATTAGGGATGACATTTTCTCTGTCTTAAAAGTTCAACAGTAATAGGAAAAGCCTTGCAATAATAAACAAACAGGAATAAATACGCAATTTCAAATGCTAAATCAAATTTGTCATTCCTTCATTCCTTACCACTGACCAAGCTTGTACCATCTCAAGAAAATATTCCTTTAGAGAAGCTTTCTCTTCCCATACACATTTTTGTTTGTGTTTGTATCACATTTTGTACTAAACAACATTATGTTATCTCCTTTCTACCAAGTAAAAGACAGTAGAAATAGGATGCTAATGCAAAAGAATCAATGAGGTAATTAGTGTTTTATTCAAATAAGCAGGTTCAATTCATGCAGCACCAAATAAGCATTTCGAACTCTGCTTCCCTGGCAGTCTTTATTATTAATTGAGCACATCTAGCTTGCAGTTTGCTAAATAGCACAAAGATGACGACATGGGCCATGCTGCTATACACAGCTTTTAATCCATTGATTATCCTACAGCAAATGGGGAAAAAAAAAATGATAAGGTTAAAAGTTGTGTTTTAATCTCTTAATGGCTGGGAAATCTGAATTTGGGGTCTTGTCCAGAATTTCATTCTTCAGCAGTAGCAGTTTTCAGATCTCTAAAGGGTTCCTCTCTCTCCGAGGGTAACTGCTGTGTGAAGCTCAGCAAGATGAAGCACAGATATGCATATTCAGTTCTGGATACAATAGCTCCATTATCACTGTCAGGTCAGCAGTCAAGTTCAATGTAACTCCTCCTTCTCTGTCTGAATCCGGACTTTATAGAAATGCAGAGGATTTTTAATAAAGAAACTCTACTGTGAAACAAATCTGGCCCTTAGTGACAGCTTCTTACTAAGTAGCACCAGCACAGAGCTTATTAAGTCAAAATTTTAAAGTTCAAAGACAGCATCAGGTTTCAATAGGAGTCTCTCCTCTGTATCTGTTCTTCACAGCAATATAACTAACCATATTTTAATAAGAAAACTATTTAGACATTTTTATCAAAATACAGAACTTCAGATCTATAAACTGATTTTCAACCTTTTTTATAGTCAAGTTCTGTTGAGCTCTCTGATTTATAATCAGCAACAAGATCTCCTGTAACTCTGGAAATGATAATTTTCAGTGATCTGTATCACTGGGCAAAATTAAATTCATGCATCACAGAGTAGAGAAGAATATTACATGACTCTCAGTTCAGTCATGCGTATGAATTGATTCATGGTCAAATCTTTCTTCATAGAATGTAATTCTATAGAGCAAAATCATGGTAGTAAATTCAGTCATTTTAAATATTAGTGTTATAACCATTGCAAAGAACTATGACAGATGATAATAATACTTGCATGAAATCAGCAACTAAATCATCTTTTGATTATTTCAATTGTAAAACAAAAATAAAAAACATGTCATTTATGGGAGGAAAAAGACCTTTATTATTAAAGAAACCCTAAACAAACAAAAAACTTTAATTCCTTTCATTTTCATGCAAATTCGTCCATGACGTTTCCATTTTCATACAGTTTTTAGTGCTTTGTGTTGCAACTATACAGAGCTCAGTTTGCAAATGTAGACTGCTTATAAAAGTATTAAATCAAGGAAAACAATTTCCTTTAAATGAGTTGTTCTTCTGGTCCCCACTTACAGACAGTGCATCAGTTAACTGTGTAGTCCACCCAGTATTTTAACAACTGGCTTGAATATGATGTTCCTAACTTGGTGACTTAGTCTCTGGGTCCAATTTTGGGAAATTATTGAATACAAACTTAATCCTTTTTTTCTTCATTCCTCAGTAATCTGTTAGGTAGCTACCGTAGATTATTGTCCAGTCTCATCCTCTCTCTGGATATTTTTCTGATGACTCTTCAAAGGTCAATGCCAGAAGAAGCAAATTTCATCTGTAATTTAAAGGTTTCAGAAAAGATCAGGAAAAGGTAGGTGAAGAAATACAGAATGATTTATAACCTTTTTTTTTTTTTTTAATTCACTATCATCTTCTGGGAACAATTTCATATGTGACTAAATAACCCATGTGGAGCTGAATATGTACATTTGAGGGCAGGGTTGGGCTGATGATAGATTTTTTCCAGGGTAAACTCAGACGTGTCTTGTTATTGTTGTTTTTTTGTTTCCAGTTTCCAGTTTCTGTGCAGGAATTTTATCACCAAAATTGCTTTGGTATCTGTCTGAACTGATGTGCAGCATATCATGCAAGGTGACAGTGGAGTAAATAGGATGCCTTTTAATGAAAGTGAATTTCCTTCTACATGGTCATTACTTTGTCATGCTAACTTTCCATATCCTGTAAATACGAACCTCACCTCAAGCAGGAAACACATGTGCTCACATTCTTGTAACTGAAAAAAATGATAGAGGCGAATTAGCTGGCACTGAACATTCAGGCTATATTTGTGAGAAGTGACAAACATATCAAAAGGAAATTAATATAAAGCCATAAGTCTGAAGTTGTGAATTAATAGGTGAAGAGGTAAAAAGTATATTTAATTTAGACACTAAATAAACCTGAGTTTTCTGATTGCCTTTCCTTCAATGTGAAATCTTTAGTCAAATATATAATAGAATAATAATAAAAAAAACCCAACTCCCAAGAAGGATAATCAGTGTTTGAGGTTACAGTGCAATACTGTAACTACGTAGTCCCGTAGCTCTGAAGGACCAGTTCACATTAGCATAAGGCATAAGCTGGTATAGCTCAAATGGAATCACAGGTATTAATTATCAAGTAAAACATGTAAAACAACTGGTGTTCATGTTTATTATGAAAGATTAAGACTATTTTACAGAACAGTATTTACAGAACCATTTCCAAAAAATTGTTCTCTTAATGTAGACTTTATGTATAATACATGTAACATCAAGAATATTGAACAAATAGAGTTTTGATTAAGTTCTAGAGTAGAACTTCTCTGAAGATAATATGACAGCTTTCATCACAGTGGGTCTGCGTTCACATAATAAGGAAAATGGGATCATCCATCACTTTTTTTCCCCTTCACTACCTTACATATTTTGACTATATTGTGCTATGTATATTTCAGTAAGGAATAAAGCTATGGAGGCCCTAAATAAGTTGCTGAGAAAAGCAGTAGGAGATCAGGATCACATAGTTATATTGACAATATGTGCATGGAGAAAAAAGGAAGGAGAAATCTTACAGTGACAAAAATGTAATTGCCATTTTATAGTAGCTCTCATTTCTAAACATTTAGGTGCATGTAGAGATGAATACAGTTATGCTAATTGGGCTGAAATCCTATAGCATAATATAGAAAGTGGTTCTCAAAATCCCCACTTCATCTCACAGATTCCTCAAAATTTCATCAGAAGTGTTTCCTCAGACCTTGATTTGAGCCTTCACTAACTTGGCAATTGTTGCTGTTTTGGAGGGAGCATCTGAATATTTATTGAACAGTAAAGCCCATTCTGATAAAAAGTATCCCATTCAATACTATGTCTTCAAGCTGCACTGGATCTGGTCCTAGAGATTCATCAGTTCTTTGGCAGCTCAGAACTGTCTTTGAAGGATATCGAGATTCAGCACTGGCTTAATGCTGCATGACCTTTTATGATAAAATACTAGAATAAGCTATCATAACCATCGGAAATTAATGTCAAAAATTAGTCCTGTTGTAATAGTTTTATGGCTCTATGCCTGCAAGAAATCTGAATTTTGATGGTAACTAGGATATACTAGATTTGAGCTGTGTTATCTCTGAAAAGGAAAGCTCCTTAATTCTGTCTTCTCATTGATAATGTATGCAAATTATTTTTCTATATACGTATTTAAAATCCAAGGACTCTTTCCAGTGTGAGTCTGATTTGAATCTGCCATGCCTAGCAGTAAAGCAGTGGCTGTTTTACAGAGATGTTTGCTGGGGCGTTCAATCACTTTTTGACTCTGAGATCCACATATGCCACTGCAGGCATTCAGATGCAAGAGAAGTTCTATCACAAATCAAATGTTTGCAGACATTTGTAAGTATACAGGTCAGTGCTTGCATGATTCTTCCTGTCTATAGATACACACTTGTGATTAGCTTTTGTTTCTAAGCGCGTTGAAAGAAAAGTGACAAAGTATAGGGCTTGTATCCCAATTGCAACCAGAGAGGTCACTTGAGAGAAGGCTTAACTGTTCAAAGAACTGGCAAATATGAGTCTTGGCAGCTCCTATAATCAGTTCTCAAAGCCTTTACAAAGGAGCTAGTGAAATAGGATCTTCTTAAAAAAAACACTGCACATTTTAAAGTGTCGATTGAAGGAAGTGACAACTAGAAGCATTAGATGTTTGTGTCACAGTCAGTTAGTATATAAGTATGGCCCTTAAGAGTAAGTACACGTCTTTAAAATGTCACTCCTTTTTTTTTTTTTTTTTTTTTTTTTTTTTTTTTTTTTTTTTTTTTTTTTTTTTTTTTTTTTTTTTTTTTTTTTTTTTTTTTTTTTTTTTCTGTTGAGACATCTGGAAATGAAGCCAGACCAGTCATGGCATCAGGCTTAGGCTGCAGGAGATGTTCATTACAACTGTGAAAATATTTGTAAAAGAACATTCCTGTGAGGTCTACTGGCTTATTTGAAGATTTGTGTTTTGTTGGTGTTGGTGTTGTTTTTGTTGTTTTATTTTATTTTGTTTTTCATATGTATAGAGAGATGCCATCCTTCATCTGAATACCTTTATTTTTTGTCTTTATTCCCATGATTTTTTCATGAAAAATCCAGGATGGGAATTTTAAGACAGAAAAAATATTACAATAATAATAACCTCTCCAAAAATACAATATTTAGACATGATGCAACATATCACTATATCACTTATCTGCTATAGAAGTAGAGACATAAGTTCTATAAAATAATTTTTAATGAATCCTCATCTCCCTGAATACTGGGGAGTAGTCTCCTTCTCTATCTCTCTTTTTTTTTTCTCCTGTGATTTTTTTTTCTTGTTTCCTAGCTCTCTTCATTTTTATACAAAATAGCAAGGTGTTGATCATAGCCAAACTTTCATCTGTTATGCTAATGTCCAACTGATACAAGCTTCAGATTTAGGGGTTGGGGAATGGGACCAAATCACCCAACTGGAAACTTCCAAAGAGAGCAGTCTCTTATTATGTAGGCATAAGAGCAAACATAAGCAATACGGTTGCAAAGGCTTGTAAAATACATTTTTAACGTAAATTGAAGCACACATGTATGTATGCAATATTTAGATTAATTCTAATGCTTCTCTGTCCTCTGGTTAAGAATATGTATCTTATTCAACACTAAATCTTCAGGCTTCAGTAAATCTGATACTAGAGACTTATTTCTTTTGCATCTCAGAATTATCTTTGAAAGACATTCAGATGCACATTCTCTTCCAAACTCACTCACCATATTTTTAACATATATGTAAGCAAAATTAATCCTTCTGGCTTCTGACAACCCTAGCACTGTGGTGATAGATCATTTCAGAATGAACATAACTCCTCCCTCAAATTACTTTCATGAGGTATACCATATTGCATGATGTATCTATCCTAACTTCTTATATCTATATCTGAGCTAGCCATACTTTATAGACAATGAAGAGAAACAGCCATATGAGTCATCTGGCCTATTTTAGTCACATACTTTAGGATGAGTTTAATTGTAGGCTCTGTCACTATAAAATTAGCTTACAGAGACCTGAAGATGCCCAAATAGATCAGATGAATGGCACTGTGCAAGACAATCTACAAAGGAAAAATAATAATAAAAAAAGTATTGTGTCTTTAAGCTACTCAGTGCCATGAAATGCTGTATGAAATTGAACAGGTTTGTAAAATGTGACATAATTGATCCAGGCCATTTTGGAGTGGCAGCTAGAAAACAGAGTCACAGAATGTTTAAGTTTGGAAGGGACCTCTAGAGATCATCCAGTCCAAACCCCCTGCTCCAGCAGGGACACCTAGAGCACATGGCACTGCGTCACGTCCAGGCAGGTCTGGAAGATCTCCAGAGAAGGAGACTCCACAACCTCCCTGGGCAGCCTGTTCCAGGGCTCTGTCACCCTTACAATGAAGAAGTTCTTCCTCACATGCAGATGGAACTTCTTTGTTTCAGCTTATACCCATTGCTCCTTATTCTGTCACTCGCTACCACTGAGAAGAGCTTGGCCCCTTCCTCCCTATATTCTCCTCTCAGGTATTTGTACACATTGAAAAGATCCCCTTTCAACCTTCTCTTCTCCAAGCTAAACAGGCCCAACTCACTCAGTCTCTCCTCGTACAAGAGATGTTCCAGTCCCTTAATCATCTTTGTTGCCTTCCACTGGACCCTCTCGAGAAGCTCCACATCCCTCTGATACTGGGGAGCCCAGAATTGCACCCAATCTTCCAGGTGCGGCCTCACCAGAGCTGAGTAGAGGGGCAGAATCACCTCCCTTGACCTGCTGACAACACTCCTCCTCATGCAGGCCAGGATCCTATTGACCTTCTTGGCAACCAGGGCACGCTGCTGCCGCATGGTTAACTTGGTGTCAACCAGGACTCCCAGGTCCCTCTCTGTGGAGCTGCTTTCCAGCAAGTGAACCCCTAATCTGTACTGGTGCCTGGGGTTATTCCTCCCCAGGTGCAGGACTCTGATCAAATAGGTCAAAACAGGTCAAACACTGAGACATTTCAGACATAACTGGATTCCAATGTGTGGACAACAGTGTCATCTCTCTACTGTGCGTGTCACAGGACATCTCTGATGGGATTCAACTCCAGATTAAGATACCTACTTTTAGGTTTCTACCTATAGCTCCCTCTAAGTGTGTCATACATGAAGTTCTATTTGAAGTCAATAGACATTAAAGCTTGATTCAACCCTCTCAATATAAACACCTAAAGGTGTTTGAGACTCCCTAGAGCATCATACCTGGTCTCCAATTGCCAGTACGGAAAACAAAAGTCTTTCACAAATCCTAGGTCATATCTTAAAAAGTAGCAGATGTTGGTTTTGAGGTGATTGAATGGAGCTGTGAGCTTCCAGATCTGGAACTGAATCCACTTCTATATTGTATCAATCAGTAACTATAAAGGAGAAATAAGATTTTATATAGTCTAAGAAATCATCAAATGGAGTGTATTTTTGAATAGAATGAAGCCATCCAGTTCAGAGAAGACTGTTAATGAAAGAGACTTTAATAAATAAAGTGAAAGCACCAACTCCTGTCCAATTTCCTGTGAAGTATAATTATTTTTCATGTTATATTTCAATTTATATCAATTACAAGTTGGGTTCAAATGTTACCAGGTTAGAATGCTCTTACATCTACTTTGGCATGTGTCAGCAAGAATGATGATCAATCCCATGATCAAACATCTTTCTTTCTACAGTAGCATCAACTTTATTATAGAGCACAAATTCATGCTTCTTTTTTTTTTTTTTTTTTTTTTTTTTTTTTTTTTTTTTTTTTTTTTTTTTTTTTTTTTTTTTAGTGGCATTTGGGCCATCCTTATTCTTTACCGCCTATTTTATAGTGAGTTGCTCCTGTTTTGTACAACTTTATCATTTGAACCAAGCTTATTCAGTCATTTTGAAATGTTTTCTGCTACATTAAAGCAAAGTATAGAAGTATGAAAATCTTCTGTATTTCAGGTTCCATAGATACACTCTCCTGTCCTTATTCTTTAAAGCACATTCATTTTCCCTTTCTAAAATAATATCTCATGTTGCCTGCAAATTTTGTAAAGATTGTCATAGCTTACAGAAAGATTTAAATCTAACTCATGCCATGTTTTATAACACTTGGAATGCAGGTAATATACTTTATGCTTGCTTGTAGAAAGTTCAGAGTTTACTACTAATGGAATGACAAAAGCCTTTTCTTGTATAATTCCACCCCAGTTATTTCTACATGAAGTTTATGGTAAAGAGTTGGTATTTATTTATTATATTCTTGTATAATTCAACCCCAGTTATTTCTACATGGAGTTTATGGTTGAGAGTTGGCATTTATTTATTATATCATTTATAGCCCTTACTGTCATATATATTACAAGCACTGGAAAAAATGTATATTTTGCTAAAAATGTAACACAAGTGAATACTCATAATCCCAGGATTTCTTCATTCTGCCATCACTAATCTCTGAGAAACAGTAAGAGAGTATACTTACTATATACTATAATACTATAAGCAAAGACGTTACCCACACAGTAATTTTGAGCATTAGTCAGAGCTTTGAATACAATTAATTCTTGGATATTATTCTCATATGAAAAGTGAACAATAATAAGCTATATGAAGGCTTTTAAATCAAGGTAATATTTATTCCCTAATTTATTTTGATAATAAAAGAATCAGTAAATAAATATACAGACCTGACTTGAAATTTATTCATATTTGAAGCAATTTACTGCCTGCTGGTGAAATGCATATTGCAAATCTTGTTGCTTAGAGACATGGCAAGACTGGACTATCTGCAGAACAGAAATCTCACTGCAAACACACCTTTCAGAGTGTGGAGCCAATCTTCCAAACACTGTGTCTGGTTCTTCCCCGCTCCTGTCTCCTTCTTTCCTCAACAGACACATGAAGATCTGATCTGAGAAAACCTTTGCCAAGACTAACCTTCATTCTATCGTTCATGACTAGTGTAAAATAAAATAGCAAAAATTTCTGGTCCTAGTCCTTTTAAAAATGTATTCGTTTTTATTGTTCCTGCTTTCCCCTTCTGTAATCCTCTATAATCGTGTCTGCAAAGCTATTTGTCGCTTTCTCGTTATGGGGCAAATTGATCTTTGATGAATGGAGTTTTGATTGTCAGGACTACCCAAACCCACTTAATCATTAGGAAGAGGATGGGAAATGTCTTAAATGAACAAATAAATACCTTTTAAAGGGGCTTCTTCAAGTTTGATATGTCTTTGGGATCATATTGCTATATATATGTCATCTTTCTGTATATAAATAACATTTTCTATTTTTACTTGTACATGCCAAATCTAGAACAGTTTTAATGGTTTTATACAGCATATAATACATGAATTTTGCTTTATTCTTCCTCTCATAGTTATGAAAATAACTATTCACCGCTCTAAATGGCACTGTAAGTTTTTCAGCTGATAGAACATGAAGATTGATTGACCATGATGTTTTAGATGTTTTGTGACAAGATATAACTAGCCAGATGAGATTGCAAGTATCAGAAAGCTTTTCTCAATGTACATTTAACAATTACTATACCCTGCTGGAAGCATTGTCATTCACTTCAACTTGGGAGCTTTGAAATGTTCTTTAGAGCCAAGCAAAGAGTTGAAAGAAGTGCTAAGGTGTTTGCAAAGTGACCCAGACCTTTGAGCAATTTCCGTATCTTCTGTTCTGGCATGAGTATTTAAATAGCAGCATAATTCATAGCTACTCTGAATAAAGTGGTATTTACTCTATACTATAGAATGTATCAAGTAAAGACTGCAGCATATGAAATGTGTGACCAAGCTTCTGATGATGTGTCTATGTTATAGGGTCACATTGCCCCAAAGAGAAAAGCATATGCTAAAAAAAAAAAAAAAAAAAAAATCCAACCAAACAAAAAACTCCACCACATACACACAAAAGGCTCAGCATATTGTCTTTGTCTTGACCATCTTTATAGGTATGGTCCTACTCTGTTTTTTCTCATTTGTGTCCTTAATTTGATTCCAACCTGGAAATTCCAGGGTTTCTGTGTATGTCCAGATAAGACAGAAACATGTCTTACGAACGACAACATCTTTGAGAGTAATGAATGAATAAAACAAGGAAAGAATGGTAATATAACAATAATGAAGAAATTAAGATTATATATATATATATAAAATATATAATCTATATATATAATATATGTATATAATATATAATCTATCTATGTATAGATAGATTATATATAGATAGATTATATTATATACATATATACACATATATATGAACACACATATATTATATATATAATATAGATTATATATTATTATATATATTATATATATAATATAGATTATATATAACAATAATTAAGAAATTCCATGAAATTCATGAGGGACTTTCCTTTTATCATTGGCTTTATGTGAAGACAAGAACTTACTTATGATCAGTGGTCACTCAAAAATTAAAAGTTCTTGGGCTATCTTTCAAAGGTATGCAAAACTATGCATCTAAATGCAAAAATTGCAATTAGATATTTCCTCACCAGTGAGAAAGCTTTCTCTCACCTGTATCGATATAAAGACTAGTTGTATATTAATGTAGTGGCACATTCCTCAGCAGAACATGTACGCTGAAATTAAGATTGACATACCCCTCAGACAGAAGTTTAATGGCCTACATTTTCCGACTGAGATAATTGGGAATGAATAACTTCTTCCATTTGGAATAACCTGTTTCCTGAGGGATGTAGAGAAGGTGAAGCCCATGTCCTTCTTGACTCTACAGTAAAGTTGATCTCAACATCTATGCAGGAATGTGGAGAAGAAAGCTCCCTGTGCATTATAGACCAACTGACTAACAGAAGAACCACATTTTAGGTCTGAATGAGCGTCAACTGTCTTAAGTTTCAACCAACTGAATTCAATTACCAAACTGAGTGTGTTGGGTGTGCCTGAGGAGTTCTTTTGATCCTCCTTTTTCTCAACATAAAAGAGATTCCTATAGGATGAAAACATTGAGTGCTGTGTCATACTCTTGTCTTGAGAAGTCTGGGTTAGATGATTCTCTGGGTGGCACATTGCGGCAGTAAGCACTTTTTGTAGAAATGTGTTTTTGCTTATGCTTTAAAATTCTTTCTAATGTAAATACAGCATTTTTTTCTGATTATAAGAATCATTGTAGATAGAATTTATCTTTGCAAAGAAAATAATATTGAGAAATGCTATGAATGCTATGAGAGGAAATTTAAGCATTATGTCCTGAACCTGCAGATTTACAATAGTTTAAATTTACAACAGTGTAAATTGTATCTAAGCAAATTAATTAATTCTTATTTAATCTGAACAAGATCAGCTGTCTTCTGTTCAAACCCCTCTCCATTTTCTGATAACTTTGGAACAGATATTTCATTGCCGAGTGGGTTCTATATTATTTTTACCAAATTAGTTATTCTTTTGGCCAATTTTGAAAAGATTTCGTTTATTATTATCTATTTTGTTTTATCTTTATAGGCATAATGTATTTAATACTGACTTCGTAACCTCTACTAATCATTTTATTAATACATCATTATTAAACAAAACAAAAAGCTGGTGACTTAAAACACTGCCATCTTGTGGCACTCATGAAATGCACAGATATTCCCTATTTTTTCGTGTCTATTGCTTCATGAAGTCAAAATTTTTAGAAGAGTTCATTTTTGTTGTGACATATTAGGCAGCCCAAAATTGAAGACCTTCAAATTTATTCCTAAACTATTTTCAAAGCAAATAATGAAACAAAAATCCATGTTTTATCCTACAGAATTTTTGGAGAGCATCTTTTGTTTAGCTTTTGATAATTTTTTTTTTGTCCTTCTTTTTGTTGTTCTGAAACAAACAAACATGTTGATAAACATGATGAAACATGAAAAGATGTTGGTAAGAATGAGATATATGAAAAACTTATTTCTCACAAGATTCCTTCTTGAAATATGTAAAGAGTGTCCTGAGGTGTCTAAAGTACTTTTGGCAACATACTGAACATCTAAAATTGTGAAATGGTTTTAAGAATGCATTTACTAGTGCATCTAATCTGTATTCTTTTTTTTTTTTATTTTTAAATGTATAACTAAGGAATTTTCTCCTTTTCTAATCTGTGTTCTTCCTAATGACAATGTTAGCACCGAGGGAGGAAGAACTTAACTGACTGAGAATATGATAGACACTCAAAAAGTCAAGAATTAAAATAAACGGCTTTTCTTGACTTCTGTTTTCTGCTTGACCTTGAATTAGAAAAGGTATCGTGAGAATTTCAAAAGCATTTGGCCTTGACCTAGTTCTCCTCTAATTAAATCATTCCTAAACTCCCACTCAGTAAGAGGTCATTTAGGCCACCACTGCGGATCTTAAAATTAGTTCTGTTGCTTATTTATGCTTCAATTCCTCCCCTCTGCATAATGGATGTAATAATTACCTGCTCTGTAGGAGCCCCATGAAACTTTGCTGGTGTTTATAGAACAGTTGGATGAAAGTAACCGCAGAAGTGCAGAGTTGTTTGTGCTTCTATTGCAGTTAAATTTGCTATACATCTAGGCATATGATATACTTCTGTACAGGCTCACAGGGGAGTTCTCCAGTTTGTATAATTCTGTTAAGGTATTTTATAAATAATAAATAATATGACTTACCTGATAATGACTATTAACTAAACGATAACTAAGTTTACAATTTATGTCGGGAAATTGGATTACATGCAACTGAGTACAACAATATTGCAATCATATTACAGCAACAAAGTACCACCAGCATTTGATTTATGTGCAACCAACCATGTTCATTGCAGTGAGTTCATTGCATCATGTTGTCAAGACCACAGCCATCAGAAAGAGGGAAGTGAACATTGGCCTTTATTCAGTCGCATTTGTAAGACTGCATCTAGAGCATTATGTCCATTTTTGTGCTCCCCAGTACAAGTAAGGTAGTTATCAATGGGAAGGAATATGTCAGAGAGACACCAGGATGATCAGGAGGCTGCAGCATGTGGTGTATGACGAGAGCTGGAGAGAGAAATCTTTTCCACCCTGAATAAGAGGATGTTAAGGAGGGATCTCAATGCCTTTTCCAACTATTTATTGTATGAATATAAAGAAACTAATTCAGACTTTTCTTGGAGGTGATTAGCCTCCAAGGCAAAGGGTAATGATTACAAGCTGCAGAGAGAAATTCCAATTAAATATTCGAAAGATAGTTGTTACAATGAAACTGTGGAATTTTGATCCTTAGAGATATCCAGAACTGGGCTGGTCAAGACCCTGAGCAATGTCATCTAATCTGAAATCAAGTTCAGTTTTGAGGCTGGCTCTGCTTTGAAGGAGTTTTGGACCACATGACTTCCGAAGATCCCTTCCAACTACAGTTACTCTATGGTTGTTCAGTTTTGTGTCAGTACGTGTTTTAATGTTAATGGAAATTGCAATATTCTTCTCATGCAGTTAGAGCCTTGGTTCTTTCCATATTTTCTGTTAATCTTAATATTTTGACCTTCAGTTCTGTTGGAGTGTGGTGACAATTGCACTGTACCATGCAGAGTACACTAATAGAAAATAACTCTCGTGCTGCTGACTCTGTATTTTTAGTACCAAAACCAAATTTTTCCGCTTTTTTATTCTATACCCCAGAAATGCAGTATATACTTATAAAACCCTTAATATTATCATTCAGAATGCCAGAAAAAATAGCCATCTTGGGACTGAGGAAAGAAAAAAAAATCGATTTTCATTCCACAAAGCAGAAACCCTAAAGAATGAAAATATTTTGGCATGCATAATGCTGGCTTTTGCTCTGCACTTCACAGAAATAAATACTGTTATCCAGAGTCCTATTTTCTTGCTATATTCACAATAAAATCCCAAGTAAAAGTATCTCTTTTTACCCCCAAAGTATTGAAGACTATATGTTTTCTATTTAGTCTGCATGTTCCTGTCTACTGCAGGAAAAATTTTAAAAAAGAGAAATGTTCCTAAGGAGACTCTTGTATGGCACAGGCCATATTTCATGTAATGAAGGCATACAGTTTGGGTAGAGAACATTTTCAAATATATTTTCAGATAGCCTTGATTTTTTGGTGTGATTTTGAGGTATATGGACAGAACCACTTTCAAATTTTTTTTCAGACGAGCTTGATTTTTTTTTTTTCCTTTTCTTATGCATTTTAATTCTTGCCTCTGCCCTGAGAAACATCTCCATGTTGTCTCAAAGTTCAGAGAGGCTTCAGCGTCTTGTGACAAAAAATACAGTTCTGAAAATTGGCCTCCTTTCTTTATTTCCTGTTCATGCTATAGCTTGTCCAAAGGATACTTTCTGCTCAAAAACATTTGGTATAGTTCTTTTAATAACTCTACATATGCCAACACAAATAATAATCACATATTAGTGACTCAGCAAAGAGCATAATAATACACTGTATTTTTTTTTTCCCACGATTTCCATGAAATGGCTGTGTCAGTCACAGAAACACTGTTTATAAAATTAATGTGAAAAAAAATGAAAACACAGAAGAAAAAAATAGGTGTCAGGGATGCCACTTCTTTAAGGTCTTAGTTTGCATCCACATAATTTCTAAGACTTTTCTGGATGAGGTGAGTATCTTCCCCATACAATACTAGTAAACTGTTACAGGAAAAGTACTGGAGTCAGATAGTGAAACCAGAGTTTTTGGAGAAATTCTCATGGGATTTTCAAAGGATGCCAGGATGTGGCTGCCACATTGCAAGAGAGGATAAACATGGGAGGGTAAAACTTATTTTTGCACCTGTATTTTCTAACACAAGGTGGGTGGAGAATGAAGGTTAGGATCAGGGCTTGTCTCTCCACAATCACATTCTGGACAAGGCTTGCATGACTGAAAGAGATGATGTACAATTAGTATGCATCTGTAAGACTCATCAATAATTTATTTTTCAACTTCAAATACATCATGCAATGTTGTCCTACTGAATTTCTCATATATGATGTTTAAAAACAGACGATAAACTATATTCCTGCATTCTATGTTTTAGGGGCATTGTGGGGCTATTTATATAAAAGACGTGTTGTACTGATATGTGAATATCAATATCTGCCTCAGCTTTTTTTTTTTTATGTGTGCATATCCATGTGTGTCCATGGATGTATGTGTGTATGTGTATCCTGCTTCTCTTCTGATCAGTGTTAGTGAATGCACACGTTATCCAGCAGGTGGTGCTCATTACTAATAAAAAGATTAAAAAAAAAAAAAACAGGAAATACATTTTTTTCTTACATTTTTCTATAATAGTTGTTGAGTCATTTTTATGATTTATCACTCTGCAGCTAATATAATAATCCCATACAAAGCCATCCTTAATTAGTTGTAGGTGGTGATGTTGATTAGCTGTTGAAGGATTTTCCGCAAGCTCTGTAGTGAGTTTTGTCCTGCTTTGAGCTTCTTATAAGCCAGACTCCATCACAATGTGAATAGAAATGATAAATAATTGCTGTGGAAAAGCAAATTTTGGGGCAGATTGTTTGCCTTTCTACGAAAAAGAAAAAAAAAAAAAAAAAAAAAAAAAAAAAAAAAAAAAAAACAGAAATCAGGTTAATCTCAGATCTCACTACATTTAAAATGTAAGAAATCTTTTTTTTTTTTTTTTTTTTTTTCTGGTCTGCATGCTAACTCAAAGATTGATATGGAAGTAGCAGAAATAAAATAGCATAAAAATGTAGAATTTTCTTTTTTTCTAAATTCTATTGCTAAATAAAAATCTTCTGAAGTCAGAGGCAGCTGTATTCTCTCTCCCTTCCTTATAGAGGACTAAAAGAGTGCAGAATCCTTATGACAGATTCTTACTTTAAATAATGTTTTTAGTAACTAGCTCCTAAGCCTTGAGTAAAGCCGATAACTGTAGTGTTTCAAGGCAGTCATACAATGTCACAAGGCAAAAAAAATCTATGTTGATGTCCCCAAAATTCATCTACTTTCAGTAATGATATTGGTGGCATACAAAATCTTGTAGAAAGATGTGCAGTCATAAGAGAGCAGAAAATTGGTATTTTCACATGTTTGTCATTGACAGTATGCTTTTATTTGCAAAGCAATAGCTTTGCTCAACTGCATCTATGTACTTGACAAAAAATATTAGGAACAATTTCAGGGATGTTATTGAAAATTTAATTAACTTTGTGGTGAGGTAATTATTTGTTGTCTTTTAAAACAGTCCTAACAAATGTTTCTGTTTGGAGTGGATAATTATTACTTCGGGGGGCAGAAAAGGTGAGGATAGAAAGTGAAGTCAGCTCATTTGCTTAAACCCCACAGTTCTGACCTGTCTCCCTCCTGGCAGACTGGACCTGTTGGTGTAGCATGCCACTAGGTCATGAATGCATACCTTTGTGAATGCATACATTTTATGTCAGATTTTGTTGTTGCTCAGAGTGCCTACGGAAGGAGAAATTGTGGGTTGTTCTGGAGCAGAAGGCAAAGATCCCTGTCCTTGGCTGCAAACAGAAGGGCTTGGGTGCTCTGGGAAGATGAGAGAGGACCTTGTAGAGTAGACTGAACCAAGTCTAGGGTAGATTTAATGATCCTGCCTCTTCAAGAGGCAAATATACGGCCCCAGAAACTCTTCATGGGCATTGTAGTAAATATATATTGTTGAAGATTTCTAAAAAGAGGCAGGGGAATGAACAGCTCCATAGTGTAGAAAAAGGAGCCCCGTGCTCAGTGTTTCCCCAGGACTTGTTTGATTATGCAGTGTAGATATATAAAGGCATAGTGGAAGAGAAGGCAGTTGTAGATTCAATATCCCAGTTATGAGGGCAATCTAACCAAGAGCTGAAAAGGCGTCTTGAATCATTTAGACTCTGTTTACAGTCAAAGAAATGATGTATCCCTATGATAAATACCCAAAATTGCTGAGACTGAAGTATTCCTTTTTTTTTTCCACTGACTAGCAGGCGGAGTGAATTGATTAAAAAAAAAGATTAATTAGACCTTAAGAATTCCACCTTTAGTGTTCACTTTTTGCTGTATTGCTACATTTATTCCATTTATGGAAAAAGTGGAAAATCTAAAGTATAAGAAATTTTCTATTTCCAGGAGCATTCATAGCTTCTGGGAATTAGGTCAAATGTAACTAAAGTAATATTTTAAAAGATGCCTATGGTACTGCTATATGCACTTTATGTATTATATTATTTAATTGTAATATCAGCATTGATCATGGTCTTCTCATTTCACTAGGATGAATCTTAATATCAAGGTTTTATTCTAAGAGTCCAACTGCACAGTGAATTTGGATTAGAGTATGAATCTCTTCGCAGTAGTTTTTACTGAATAACAGAACACTTGGACTCATAAGAGGAGCATTTTATCACTTACTCAAATTTGTCAAAAATCAGTTCAAATCAAATCATATATGAATAAGAACAGTCAGAATGAGTTATTTGGTTAATAATGTCACATGTAGACAAGCTCCAAAGAAACCAGTAACAAAAAAATAGTAAAAATGTGCTGTGAAAAAGAGGATAAAATATTTAACGGAAGCAGAAATGGAATTCGGATTCGGCCTGAGTATTTATAGGTGACAGGGCATTAATGCATTACGCAAAAGGAAATATAAAGCAGGTTTCTTTTCTAGAGGATGATATTGTAAAAAAAAAAAAAAAAAAAGTAGAAACATATTCCCTTTACTATC
>VZSG01000080.1:141238-177202 GCA_013398315.1 Nothoprocta pentlandii
AGGTTGTGGAGTCTCCTTGTCTGGAGGTCTTCAAAACCCGCCTGGATGCCACCCTGTGCCACATGCTGTAGGTGTGCCTGCCTGAGCAGGAAGGTTGGACTAGATGATCTCTAGAGGTCCCTTCCAACCTTAATATTCTGTGATTCTGTGATTCTGTGATCATAGAGCTTTGTGCCCTTCTAATGCTGGCTTTACAGGCCTGTCTGTGGTAATTGGCAGACGTTTCTGATAACAAAGATTAGTTTTTTAGAGAACACCCCAATGGTTAATGCTTTATGGCCCAAAAATGCGAGATAGAACTTCATTGCTGCCTGGCAGAAGAAAAATAGCATGCTTGTGTGTGAAAATGTGTGGCTCATTTCTAAAGGATCAAATAAAATAGCCTTATGAGTGAATATTCTTTGTGCTTTTTCAACAAAAAAACTGGGTTTCCTAACTATTATGCTGTGATAAACCACATTGAAATCAAGAGCTCCAGTGGGAATCCTATCTAACTGGTCAGTTAGGTTCATTATGTGACATGAAAGTCTGCAGTTCCATGCCCAGCCATTGCTCTGATCCCTACAGTGGTTTTTTGATGGGGTGAGCAAACCCAGCACCCTTGAAAATAAGCTCCTTCCTCATCTCCAATGGCAATTTAGGCCAGCCACTAGCACACTTCCCAGGCTTAGGTTGCTCTGGAAAGGATTGCTACACAACTTTTCACGAGTGAATTCCAAACCCAGATAATTTGTAATTACTTTAACTCTGACCTATATGTTGGAAAAAATATCAAATTTACTTACTAACATCGCACAGCTCTTTTTTTTCCACTTCATATAGTTCTTTTTTTAGTTTGATATCTTCTAGAGCATTCCATTTTCCTTAACTCTAAGCTGAGCCTCCTTTTAATGGGAAAAAGGAAGCTATAGCTTTTCAGCTTGTTTATACCCTATATAATTAACCACACGAAAGCATACTGTGGCATTTAAAAAATGACAGCCTCTCATTTACCCACAGACATTTTATCCATCTTGCAGATTAACACAGCTAAGCATACAGAGACATTGGAGCTTGCTCTGCTTGAACTGTTAATTATGAGTTCAAGCATAATAACGTGTAGATGCATTTATATTGCTTCCAAGGCTAGCCTGGATCCAGAAGCTGCATAACCAGTTAGCACAGCTGAGGACAACTGTCCATGGATAACAGATAGTTGATAACTTGCCCATTATCAAAGCAGGAAGCTCTGTTCCTGGAATTTGGCATTCTACAGATTATGGTGAAAAGACACATGGCTCTGTTCCATGCCTGCTCTTATCCAGAAGGATTTATTATTTTGGGCTGAACACAAGCCCTACAGGATATGTTCTGGCTGCTGCAGATCCTCTTAGGTGTATAATTGCCAGAAAAAAAAAAATATATGAGAGATTCATGCTATAATGCTATACCACACATGCAGTTAGTAACAGAGAAGCAAAGAAACTGCATATGTATTTTCCAGTCTAGGAAAATTAAAGTGCTTTAAAAAATACTCATCCTTAAAACCACAATCGTTTGCACTAACAAAATTTCCTATCTCATATATTCACTTGTATATGCTATAGCACTGTTTGGTATCATGTTTGGCACTGCTCATTTCTATAATTGTTGTAGTATGCCAATTCTAAGGAATAGTATATTGACTAATATACATCAAATATCTACTAAATTCCTGTCCTTCAAAAGCTGCAGCTTTGTAAAACCGTGCAGTTTCAGGAAATACCTAGCTTTTGAATATGATGTAAGCTCTGAGTTCTCATGTTAGCGGAGAAACATGTGAAAACATGCTGAGATGCACCTGAGCAATGCAAAAACTACACAGTAAATAAAACAAACACCACTCAACTGTCACACATAAATTGCAGTTTTAGGACACTCTCTATGTTGGAATCATTAGGTTTGTACTTAATGATTTTTTTTTTTCCCCCTCAGGAACGTTGTCCATGTAGACCTTGTTTTAAAGACAAGAAGACAGAAGTCCTTGGAAAAAATTGTAGGAAGAAGCTTTCAGTCAACGTTATATGACAAAGTAAGAAGCCTGGAGTCAGAGAGAGCTAACAGCCTGTACATACTTCTTTTTTTTTTCAGTTTTGTAGATTGCATTTCACAGAATTCATCCTGTAAAACTACTGTTGCTTTTCATTGATCTCCTTCTACAGCTAATTTCTTTTCTCTGCCTTTGATAATTTGTTCATAGGGCTGTCTCATGAAGCATAGAAGAAACATGCACATAATAAGGATGTCTTGAGCAGTTGCTTGGTAACTCTGTGAATTAAAATGCTCCTAATATTAAAGAGATACATGAATTACAATAATAAAAATGCAGGAATACAGTAGGGAATCACTAGCAGCTGTTAGAGATTTAACACCCACATCCAGATGCATGAGAAAACACATTGTACTAACTAGCAATAGATTAGGTTTTTGAATAAATGTTTTGGATTCAGCATAATGATCCTCTCTGACTTGATGAATTACAAAACAATCTTTCTTTTTAATAGAATTACCCCTTATTAGGAATATATAACAAGCGATTGTAAAATTTAAGGTCACAGATTTTGAAATTATTCTTCAATAACAGTGTTTTGGTGTGTAGATATAAGAATTTAAACAGAATGCAAACCTCATAGTCAGAATCCATTGCCTTGTGTTTGTTTTTCCATACAATGATCATAGCAAATGTTTGTACAAGGAAGATAAAGAGGAAAATATCTTGAAAAGATGTGACATGGGCATGAGTGTGTGGGTTTTTTAAATCTTCCTTTTTAAATCATCAATAAGAATATTAGGGTTAGGTGTTTATTAGGTTTCATGCTCCCTAAAAGATAATGATTATAACATTTGCCTGCAATGACAGGACTGGATTGCATTATTCTAGAGTTCCTTTGGATGCAAGTCACATCAGGAGATGGGGAGTGAGACTGATTTTGCAGGCTGCTGCTCAGGGCTGGCTCTCGAAGTCAAACAACAGTGTTCTAATCCCTGCTGTAAAGCATATCAAAGCACATTGATGTAAACTTTAACAAGTCATGCAGGAAAGGCTAAGAGGATGTTGTAGTCTAGTGACCAAGTTATTTTTTAATAAGTAAATTTAAAAAAAAAGTCCTTACTTTCAAGTTGGTAAATTAAGAAAAAGGAGGGAAAATATTTATTAGATGGACAGAGTGAGATTCTTAGCCCGCTTATTAGTCAGTTCAGTTATATAAACACAGTTAACTAGTACCACTTGAGAGGCCAATGGCAATCCCGTAAGGTCTGCAGCTGCCACTCTGGAAGAAAATGCATGTATCTTCTGCAGGTCCTGTGCCATATCTCCTAGCCATTTGTGGATGTCCTGTGGTGTTGTCGAGACACCTCAAATGCCCTGGACATCTACATACATACTGTTGAATTCAGTCTGAGATGTCAGGCTTCTTTCAGTCCAATAAAGATCGACTCAGTATGCTCAATGAAGCCTGTTTAGCGCTTGAGCTTTTCCAAAGCCTAAGGTCTTAGGTGTCTAAGGGTATCTCAGATGTTCCTGCATGCCTGGCTACTGACTTAGTCCAGGTTGTTTCCTGGCCACAGAATAGCTTCTTCTTGGCTCTTACATCTTTGTGCTCTCGGATCCACTGGCTCTATTGATTAGATCACAGTAATGGGAGTTGAACGTAAGCATACATCTAAATATAGGTGTTTTAATGTCAGACTGAATGGTACAATTATACCACAGCTAGCGTTAGCCTTTTATGTTGTTGAATAAGATACAGTACAGTAGAGAACAAGAAATAGAGACAAAGATGACGTGTCTGGGGGGTGAGGGAAAGAATACAAGAATATAAACACTATTAAATTATCACATATTGATATGCTTGGAGAGAACTGCTATTCAAGTATAAAATATTATAACAATAGAAAAGTCACATAAATATCTGAGCTACCACAATCATTAAAATTGAATTGCTCAAGCCAATAAAAAAGTCAATATTTGATGTGTTTTTTTAAAGACAAAAAAACTAGCTTTTCATAACATGCTTGTGCATATAAACTGTTAGTCTACTGCTCCATTTTCCTACTTCCTTTGTTGCAGCATAATGATGACATATTAACTAGATGTTATGAATCAGATGATCGGAGTAAGAAAATAATACGCATTTTGTTTTAACCACTGAATTATTATACAGAGCTGCTAAAGCTCAAAGCAACATCAAAGAACATGCTGAATGTTATTTCTGTTTATGCATCAATCAATGAGAAATGCACCCTCATGCAACCTATTTTACAAAATAGAGTATATATAACTGAATGTCACAGATATGACTTTTATTTCCTGGCTCAAACTTGTTCCCATAGTTATATACATTGTTAAATGATGAATCATATCACAGTAAAAAGCATTAAACATTATATATATTATAAATTATTACCAAATAACAAAATTTCTTTGATTATTTTAGCACCCTATTTTAGCATCAAGGATCTCTTCTTGTGATTGTCTTTTATTCAGGTCAAATTTAAATCATGTTTGGGTCTAGTTTTTCATGAATATGCCATGTACAATTATCATATAAGCTATTTGAAAAAGGGATTTCATTAATAAAATCTGAGCCAAAGTTTGCTAGCTATCAGTGTAGATTAAAAATATTTCTTCTCATACATTTAATCTCACACAAAGAAGTTAGACTTGATTAACAGTTCATAAATTATATCAAATTTAAAGTCATACCAGATGGCTTTGAAGTCTATCTGCCTCATTTTTTTTTCACTAATAACCAATCACTTTGGCAGTATGACAGTTATATTAAAGCATATACTTGTAGTTAAAGATACTGTATAACTTGATTGCTTCCTGTACCCTCACAACTCAACATCTTGATTTTATTCTTAGGTTGTTAAAGAATTTCATAGAAGGTCTTCATTGCAAGTGGTAACTGAGTGACACTTATCTGTAACCCAGACTACTTACCCTTCATTGACAGTACCTGGATTTCTCTTCCAGCCTGTGCAGAATAATTTACTTGTCACACTTCAGAAATATGTGGAAAAAGACCAAAAAAAAAAAAAAAAAAAAAAAAAAAAAAAANAAAAAAAAAAAAAAAAAAAAAAAAAAAAAAAAAAAAAAAAAAAAAAAAAAAAAAAAAAAAAAAAAAAAAAAAAAAAAAAGGAGTTGGGGTAGGAGAAAGTGAGGAGACAGAAGAAAACCCAAACGCTCGAGAATCCGTGGCTTGTAAGCCATGCAGAATGATATCTGTATTTCTGTAATGGGGGTGAATTTAAAATCGTATTTCATATAGACCAAGAAGAATGACTTTATTTTCTACCATAGGCCATGTATCTGTGATATTTGACATTGAAGCTGCATGTCATTTATCAAAGGCAGAGTCAAATCATAGGGAAGGAAGCAGTGCAACATTCTAGCTTTAGAGTACTAGTAGTAGATAGATACTTCCTGAAGTTTATGTCAAATTAACTGAATAATATGAGAAATAACACTGTGTGTTTCCTTGGTTACAAAGGACATTAGAATTCAAAATTCAAGTGCATAGTATAAAAGCATACTGTGCAATGTATTTCAAGCCTTATCCAAGGCCAAATTTCTGAATCTGTTCCTAGGGACAGGGTGAAATATTATTTATTTATTATTTAATATTTATTATTGAGTTTCAGTCATTGAGATCCTCACTCTTCATAAATCACAGCTCACAGCATTTTCGTTCATATTTAGATACGAGAATATATAAACGGAAGGTTTTCTACATTCTTGGGTGATCTATATATTTTCAGATCTTCCTTCCCTGCGGCTATGGGCTGGGAGTTCTAGTACTCAGAGAATGGCCCTGCTGTTCCCAAAAGGTCTAACCTGTAATAGAATTGTTAAAATGCTATATTTTAAGTATCTTCAGGGAGCAATCTCACACAGTAGTCAATATTTGTCAAGGGAAATAAATCCAGCGTTCCAGAATGCCATTTTGTTTGTATGAGCAAGCAGAGGGTCTCACCTGCCAACATTGCAGTCTGCCAGCATATGGATCCATTTGGCTGGGAGTCAGGACATCCCTAATTCTCCTATTACTCTGTGTTCATATATAAGGTGACAAAGGGAGAACTGGGGCACGCTTCTCTTTCCTGAGCAGAGGATTCTAGTGCAATTTCAAATGACAAAGGGTGTCTGAGACACCTATGTGTTGTTTGCAGGAGTGTCATGAGATATTTAGAAAGTTTATCCCATGTGTTTCTGTGCCAGCAGCAAAGAATTACATTTTGGGAGGGTCAGATGATTTTAGACACCTGTGTGAGGCAACCTCACCATGTCATGGTGTCCCAGGGTCCTTTACAGTCAGTGAGGATCTAGTCAAAGCAGCTAGTGAAGCCTAGGGCTCTACAGCAAAACTTGAAAGGGAGTCAGGGACTCAGATCTGGGACCATCTCTCCAACCTCTGGATTAAGCAGGGAGTGGAAGAGAGTCCAGGGAATTCATGTGGTTTGTAAAATTGAATATATCTATGATAAAAGTTCTTTGCTATCCGAATCTATTTAAGCTCTGTGGTGTCTTTTTGGTGGTAGGCCACAGCCTGTGCAGGATAGATTTACTGGTCAGGATAGAAGTAGGAGAGAGAGGAATGCCAGGTCTTATGCAGCTGCAACCTTGAACAACCTTGTGAAGGTATGAGATAGGCAATAGTAGGGAAAGTCTGATCACAGTCAAGGTGCTTTATCGACCTTTTTCAGAGCTGAATACTGTGGAACAGCACTAAGATTCAAGTGACGAATATCAAAGTGATAAGTGCTAATGCTGTGACTGCTTATGCTTTGAGAGAGAAAGAAATGGGAATTTAGTAATATCTTTTCACTGCTTGTGGTTACTTGTTTTTATATGATGTTTTCAATACAAAACTAAAAAAATCCTTCTCATGGAAATGATTCTAGTTATTTTTGCTTTACATGCAAATATTTAATGAAAAGCTTTCTCAGATTTTATATTGATTTAGATAAAGTATATAATGTAGCTAATATAGCAGGGAGGGAAATCCAAATGAAATTGAAATTATCAATTGATGTAAAACAATCTGCTTTTCACTTATCTGGTCAACCCTCACATGTTGACTGCAGAGTGCTGAACATTATCTTTGAGGCTCCAGTATCTTATTGGCATTTGTAGGCTTATGCAGAGAACAGTAATTTGCAGTAAATCTCCCAACTCAGAGTTATGCTCAGAATGAATTCTTATCTGAATAGTGTAGTGAATACTGATGATAAAATACAGGGCTTTAATGTTTGCCAATAAGAGAAAAACTATTTCAAAACTTCTCCAGGAGAGATAAAGACCAAATTAATAGGTATGAGAAAAATAAGTAAAAAAAGAAAAATAAGTATTATAGCAAATAGCACTAATACAAAAGAAAAGGAAGTAGAAATAGCTAGAAGAAAAACAAAGAAGCAAAGAAGCAAAAAAACAAACTGATAATTGCTTAAAGTGTTACAGTATCATTACAATATCTATTTTATTTTATTTTATTTTATTTTATTTTATTTTATTTTATTTTATTTTATTTTATTGCAATAAAAGAAACCTCCAACAGCATATAGCCCTTGCAGCATACTGGTTTTGCAGCTTCACATACAACCAGAACAACAAGTTCTTGTCCCAATTCCACCAACTAGTATCTTGAATAATTCCTAGAGTCATTCAGTTCCTAGTTAAGAAATAAGGCATGAGGGCAGAAACAATTGCAGTGAAATTCAGTTAAATCTTATAATAATCAGATGAATGTTAAAGAAAGATTTGTAAGCCTTGTAATAGAAGTACCACAATTTTTACTTAAGGAATATTTCTTCTACAAAAAAGATTTCCAAAAATTGTTTTTACCTTCTTTCTTTTTTATCTTAACTAATAAATAAAATCATAACATGGTGACATCTTCATCGTGACACAGATCACATTGTTGCAGCTAGGGCCTTTTATTTCCTTAAAATATCCAGACTTTCCGTTGGCATGCTCCTGGGACGTGCTAGTCATGAAGCATATCCAGGCATTGTTGAAGGGAGAGTTAGTAATCTGATCTGATCTGGGGTAGTAGCCCAAACCACTGCAATTTAAGGCATGGATGATGTTACAAAACTTCTCAGGTTCAGCTTCTGATGACTGATTCTGTTGTACCTCAGTTTCAGAGGTTTATGGAGCATTTGTTTTAGAAGAACATTCTTTCTGTAGAAAGCTTGAGAATTTAGAAATTTTTGTTCTTAAAGGGTAGAAAAAATACAACTTTTAAAGACCCTAGAAATGGAAGGAAAATGACTCACACTTATGAAACATTTTATTTTAAAAATGTTCAAATGTCAAAGTAGAAAAATCAAGATGAAACAGCAAGGTCTAGTGTGTTTCTTCTCAGAATAAAGCCAAAATAATTTGTACTGCCAGTTCTTCCTATACTATAGAAAGTATAATCAAAATGTTCATGCAAAATTCATATTTTTTCAGTGGAAATTGATTTAGGAACCCTTCAATATCATTTTTCTCCACATTTTCACTATGTCTTACAGATGGAAAAGTGAACATCAAATAGGTGGTGAAGTGGTGAAGGGAACGGGGACAATTTTACTGTTTACTACTTCTAACTAAAGATTACTCTTCATTTTAGAGTGATTTTATTGGTAAAGGAGTGCTATATCTAGGCTATTACTGTTGATGAATCCTGTTGTGTCTTGAAAATTCGTCACTTTTCAAATACAGACATGAGTTGTCTAATTTAAAATGCTGGCATATGTAAATGTGGTCCTCATTTTACAGAGCAGGTTTACTCAGGTATAGTGCACTGGAATAAGGAATACTTACAGAATGTCTTGACCTGCTCTCATATTTTGGCTTTTAAATGCTCTAGAATTCCTTTCATACCTTCCAGGCCAAAGGCACCTATCTACCATACCCACCAAAGACTATCCTGCCTCTGTATACACTTACACAAACACCCAAACCCAGCAGTTTTAACATCAGTATAAATCCTTCTAGTTGAGAAAGAAATACCCAAAGAAATACCCAGAATTTCTAAATAAAAAGATTGAATGAAAAATCCAGTCATACTAAACGCAGAACAACTCAGTGAATGGTTATAGGGAAAATGTAAATTTTTCTAAGATGCAGCAATAGTCAAGTTGCTTCAAAATACTTATTTTATATATTATATACATATTTCTATATGTTTTTCCAGGATAACATAATCTTTTATTTCTCTCGATTAGCCTTTTTTTTTTCCAAAGGGGCATAATTTAAAAAGTTGTTTTTTCTATTTATAACTGTATGCATAAACAATCAAGGCAAAAAATGAGATATGAAGACATGCTTAATGCATGGAATAGATAGACAGTTAAAGGAAGTAGTTATTTTCAAATTTAAAGCCAAAATATGCTGAGACAAACTGTAATTTTTACAAAGGCATATGGGACATGCTGTGCTTTTCCCAGTATATGCAGTTTCAGTCAGGAAGTCTGGCACAAATGATAACTTCAAAAACACTTTGCCAATATAAGCTGAGACTACACTTCAAACTATGATATGCTTGCAGAGTAAATCTGGCCTAAGGGAAATCATTTCCTGCAGACCAAGATTCCTGAAATCTTTAGTCTGCAAGCATCTAAAAAGGCAGAGTGTAATCCTAAAAATAACAAGCATTCTGCATTTCATTTTTAAAGAGCTCTAAATCCACCTGCACTTTTGCAAATGTTAGAATGAACTGCTGCCATGAAATGAACAGGTTCTGCAGCAGACAAAACTGTGACTAGATCTTTACAGAATCACAGATAATTCAGTAGAATCACACTAAGGACTGCAGAGATAGTGAATTGTTTTCCATTGGCTATACAGACAAAGCTAAGCTGATCTGGATTGTAAATATCCCACTTACGTTTAGTAGGGTCAGCTCCTGATGAATGAAGAGATCCTCCTCCTCTTTCTCTTGTCTTGTCTTGTACTGTTATCAAATCAAGATAGCAATCTTGATTTGTTTTTCTAAAAAATAGAAAAACAAAATAAAGGTAGCCTATATGATTAAATATTATTAATATTTATCATAATAATCTTGTAGAGCTAATAAACTAATAAAATAATAAAATAATCAAGCTGTTACTTAATTTGAAATTCAGAGTTGTATTTATTTACCACTGCAATTCTGCCATGCTACCATTATATGTTTTTACAACTAACTTAAACTTCTACACTAGACTAGCTGACTGACTACTATCTATGTAAATAGCACGACAAAAAAATGGAAAGTTAGGTTTTTGTCACAACTATATTGCAAGGTATAAAAGCTCATTCGGATGCTCTATTTGCATTCTGTGCTGTACGGAGGAAGAGATGAAAAAGAATATAACTGGAAGCTTCATTTCCTACAAATCACAGCTTTCTTGTGCTATATTATAACAAGGGATTTCCAGAATTCTGCAGTCCTGAGAAGAAAATACCTTGGAACAGTCTCTGTTAAAACAAGGATGCAATAAAAGCACATGGTCCCAGCTGGTGATACTGTGTTGCATTCGTATTCTGTTGAGAAAGGCTTCGCATTAAAAGTTATATAAGAAACAGTAGATACTCCAAATGATTGGCTGAAATATGAATATATGAAATATGAATATGGGCAGAAAAAAAGTTACTAATTTATGAAACTGTTAAGTTGGAAAGAGCCTAATTAGATTGGAAA
The DNA here is from genome assembly GCA_013398315.1 of Nothoprocta pentlandii. Taxonomy (NCBI): domain Eukaryota; kingdom Metazoa; phylum Chordata; class Aves; order Tinamiformes; family Tinamidae; genus Nothoprocta; species Nothoprocta pentlandii. The sequence goes on from VZSG01000080.1 coordinate 151,933, forward strand.
TGTTTGGGAAATTAGGTGTTATTTTTGAGGATTTTAGAATTAATGGTTGCTTCTATTTTGACTGATAACAGTGCTTTCTCCAAATTACCACACTCATTAGGACTGACACATGCTTGCAAGACAATTTAGAAATGATTGGGGAACAGAAATACATGTAAGTCAGAAGCAAGATATTCTCAATAGTAGCCCCTCAATCAGATTGAACTGGGATGATCACATTACAGCTACATGAAAATAAATATCTAAACAAGGTGTTTTGCCTCATAATTCCCAGGTACTGTGGAAAATTAAACACATTTGTAAGTTCAGCAGGTTTCTTCTTTTTATAAAAGCATTACCCTTTACAGATATAAATAAAACACAGTCATTACATCCTCATTTTCAGGACCAAGTCAAGTAGTCCGTCTATTTTCCGCATATGAAATTAGTTCTCTTTTCACAGCATCATGCTTCTTCTACTTAAAATGCACTGCTCTTTAGGAAAAGAAAAAAAGAAAAAAAAATAAAGATTTACAAATGGAAATGTTCCAAGGTAATTTACTAGCAAAGCCTAGAAAAAAAAAAAAAAAAAGAAAAAGAAAAAAATACACAAAAAACCCCACATTATTTAGTTCTGACAGCAGTTCAGCATTTTAGGTTCATTCCCTGCAGTAGCCAGAAAAAATAGTTTTTCTTCTTTTCTATGTTTCCATAGCAGCAGTAACAAGATTTTTTATTATAATTATTCTCATTTTTAAAAGCCTTCTTTTTTTCCTTTCACAAGGAAAGTTTCTGGATATTGTAACCTATCTGCCCTGAACATAAAATTACTCTGTTCCTGTCTAGGAGGAGTCACATTGTAAGAAACATTGTCTGAATGTTTGTGAGTATAAACTCCAGAATTCTGGCATTATTTGTTATATCTGCCTTGTGTTGTGGCATGGTAAAGTTTATTGTACAAAAGCAACTGATGGTATTTATGAAATACTATCATGCAAATATATACTTCTTACAAGCACTAATAGTCTGGCTTCCTTGTTGTCCTCTGGAATTAAGAAATCATTATTTTATGATGTCGTATTACAGGAAGAATAAATTTAATAAGATTATGCTACTTTATTGCCATTACCAAAATTATATTTTATAAATTTCCTCAAAAAATGACATAGTGCTCTCAGTCTGAATTCCATATAACCTAGCTAGTACACCATGACTTGTTCCATCTGCAGGTCTGATGTGAACCTCTCAGTTTACTGCAAAAAAATAAAAATCAGGAATTTTTAGTAAGATCTGCTCCTGAACAAGAGAATTTCTATTTCACTCTGTCTTGAAAATTACAGTGAAGCATCACTGGAATTTGAGCATATCCGTTTCAGAGATATCCTGACAGCTCATATTAGATATTGAGAACGGTAGGTGAGAAACTGTCCATTCATGTATCACTTCAAACCTTGGAGGAGAGAAGGGTTATTAAAAGGGAAGGAGCACAGCAGATGTGGAAAACTACCCACACTGGACTGAACTTGCTTCTTCCAGGGCTGGGAAGAGAGATCTGAATAATATTTTCCCCAGAAAAAGAGAAAGTCTCTTGCTCTGGAAAAAGGGAATGGTCATCACCTCTTCTTATAAAGGAAGAGTGCCAAACCTGCAGAAACTACTCTTCACATTAACAGGCTCAGTACTTTGTCCTACATGTCACAGGACCTCTGAAAAAGGTGCTGTATAATTATAACAACTTTCTTTGTGTTTATTTGGTTTGGGTTTTTTTTATTCTGTGTAAATTTTGACTGCATCAGCACAGATATGAGCTGACTTTCCCTTCCCAAAATTTCAATACATCTCAAAGCTTATTTTAATTTCATGTTGTTTTCTCTGTTGGCATTATGACACTGACGCTGGTAACACTAGAACAGCCACTGGACTGGTTTTTATAGAGTGAGGAGAGCATGCATATGCAAAAGGCTAAAGATCTTCAGCTTACATCTTTTCAAGAGCTCTATCTTATGTAAGTAAGTGGATTTTTCATTCTATCACATCTACAGATGTAAACTGTGAGTCATAGCAGAGACAAATAATGTTCTCAGTCTTGACGTATGTATTATTTCAACAGTTTTTAGATATAGCATAAGACATCATGGTTCACAGTCATTTCACAGTACCTTTTATGGCAGTCAGCTTTATCAGTACAGGTTAAAATGCAACTAAGGAACAAGATTTGCAGTAGCAAACCCACTTAGGTATGATTTAGAAGTTAATAGATACACATGTGTATACGCCAAATATATATGATATATATTATACATTATATTATATGTATATATAACACTAACAATCACTTAGTACTTACTTATGTTGAAGAAGTTAGTGAAGTCAATTACAGGTGTACCAAAAGCACAGACTACTCAACAAAATTAAGGGAGTACAACCAGTAATTTTTAAATTTAAGACACCTTAATAGCTAAAACATAATCTATTGATATCCAACATGTTCTTTCCTAAAAGTAGCCCTGCAGTTTTTACGTACTTCTGAAAACAATTTTACAGGGGCTGGTATGTATCAGAAGGGTTCTTTTAGTGAAAGACAGGCTGCTCGTATTTTCCTTCAGAAAACCTCAGTGGAATTCAGAACCCATCCCGTCTTGGTGAGCAATTCCCTCAAAGCTAAAGGCTTCATTGACAATTTTAACTCCATCAATTCTTCTGCCTGTTTCAAATGGCTCATAAACGGCAAATGTATTACGTACACTAACTGAGAGTGTTCCAGTTGTATTTGTGCAGCAGCTTAGGCAAGCACTCATTTACCTATTAGCCATGCTTTAAAAGAAGAACCGGAGAAAGCATTAGCATCACGAGTTTCAAAAGGCTCATGCTCTGATTCAGATCTGGATAGGACTTGACTGCCTGTATAGAAAAAGACAAGTTCAGGTCATATCCTAAGGGTTATCATGAAATACTAGCAATGCTAAGCCATGGTGTTTTCTGTTCATTTGAATGGTATTTCTCACACAGATTAGCACTTATCAGTATGAGTAAGTTCCACATGCTGATCTTTCACTATTTTTGTACAATTATTGCAACTGTGTACTCTGGAAAATAACCGAAATTCTCCAGTTCTTCACACAGTCAGTCCTGTCCAACACGTTAACTCAAAGATCTTAACTTGCTATTATTCCTTTAAATTCAGTTTTGATTCCTTTTGACATAATTTTATTTAGTTATCTATTTATTTATTTACTTATTATATCTACTTAAAGTAACTTTATTATCATGGGTCATAATGTTAATATAAAAAAATCCACAATAAAAAATCCTTTTTTAACTGTTAAGAGTGCAACAGACATGATGGTAATTAAATTCATGCAATGACTGGTCAGATTTCTCCAGCTTCCTTCAGTCAGTTGTAATCATCAATCTACAGAGCAAATCCAACTCTGACATTCCAGCTAGGGTCTGGGAATTCAGAATGCATCTTAGATTGCTGTCAAATAGGGCTCTTGCAAAGTGATGTGTGTTTGAAATAGGCATTACCACATTGAATGGATTTGTAATTCTCTTGCTGTAAAAACAAGAAATAGCAAGCATGAGCAGTTGGCACAACTCTTCCACCAACATGGAAATGTATGTGTGGAAATAAAAAAAATGCTTAGTGTCCAGTCAGTTGTTCTTATATCAAACGTTAATCTACAAAAATAGACCAAAAAAAAAAAAAAAAAAAAAAAAAAAAAAAAAAAAAAAAAAAAAAAAAAAAAAAAAAAAAAAAAAGCAAAGCCTGACACAGAAGACAGACTTTTCTGGAACTTCTTAGAAACGGAGTTTCCTAAAATCTACAGCTTCAGTTTTGCATGATTTTCCCTTTCTATCAGCTGATTGGAGCATTTAATCTATTTATATATCACAAATATTGTACTTACATATCATAAATATTGAAAGAATGCAGAAGACCCAGTACAATTGTTTGTATGAATAAACTAAAAAGGACTGTGCAAATGACAATGAATATGAAGCTTTCAGTAATTAGTCATATCTTTCTGTGAATGCTTATGAAGATCGATCTTATACTCTCCAGTCAACAAAGGGAGAAACGAAGAGATCTGTCTTTCCTAAAATGACACTGCAGTTATGTTCAGATGTGGACGGAGTCACAGAGATGTAGTGATTGCTTGTTATCACAGGACTCTGCTCTCATTTAGATTTTCCATCAATTCCAGTGGAGAAGATTGGATTAAATTTTCCCATTTCTTTCCAGTCCTGGCCTCCTAGATTAATCTGTTTCTCCTGCTGCAGCCTGAACTGTTAAAACTCATGCCAAACCAATGCAGGTGCTCTGGAGGTCAGGATCCAGCCCGCACTGTCCTGTGGCCTCAGTGATAATCTGTAACAATAAATTTGTGCCATCCTCCCGTAAAGGATGATGCACTTACACAAATCAACAAGATACAAATGATGTGAATTGAGAATTGCCCTAGAGAAAGGAGGGCTGAGGGGAGAGCATAACAACATGAGTCAGAAAAAAAATGGAAAGTAAAAAAGGAGAAGAGAAATGGGGGGGGTGGGGAGGGGAGGGACACATGCAAAAGGCAATACTCTTGTTCATTAAGCTTAGTGGGGAAGTGTTCTCCCTCAGCCTGGTAACATTCATGTTGAGAAATTTATGGGCAAACACTGATGCTGATCACAACACAAGCAAACCACCAAGCAGCAGCAGCATCAGTCACGTATGGCTAGTGCTCTGCCAATAACAATCCTTCCTTAATGTCGCTGTCATCCTCTAAATCTTGATGACAAGTCTAACTCTACATTTGGTCTCCCTAATTCACAAACTATCATACAGACTACCTTTGCCCCTGTTTTGGGGTGTATTTCATCTCTATCCCTTCATATTCAGTCAAAGCAAATGAGCACATAAAAGTCTATGTCCTATTTTGGAGCTCCAATATGATTTTGTAGTTCTTATGCACCCAAAGGAGCAGATTGAAAACAGCATCTGTGCCACTCACATGAGACAGACAGAAATGCTGCAAGGCTTTAGGCACTTCATGTTGAATTTCCATCTTCTATTTTTTTTTTTTAAGCAACATAATAGTAAAACAAAGAGAATAAATTAAGGGATTTAGAATGCTGTGAGAAGCTGAAAGATGCAAGATTCTCAACTTATGCAGAAGGAATATTTGTAAATCAAAATTGTTGTTCTCACTTATTGTCACATCCCAGATATTAATTTTTAACCACACTGGGAACCATTATATCTGTATTGTAAGGGTATGTGGTACCTTAGAGCATCTGCTTCATTAAGATCATCTGATAAAAGATCTGTTCAGGGCCAATGGGATGGTAAGTTTAAAGGGAAGGCAATTGACCCCACAAATGAGAAAGTAGCAGCCATGTCCCTCAAACAGGGACAGGGAGAACTCAGTGTCCTGGGAGCACCAGGTTGGCCCTGGTAGCTGGGCGGGAAGGAGCCCTGGCACCTACCAGGGATGGACACCTATAGCACACCTTAAAATATACATTGTCTCGGGCAAACATTCTCATGTCTCTCCCTCTATTTTGTGGGGTTTGCTATCTAGCAATCTCATCTGAGACTACTAACATCTAGAAATAGGGGTTTTTTTTTGTTGTTTTTTAGATTAACATAAAAATTAGATAGAAACTGCTAAGTCACTACCAAGCCATTCAAATGCAACTGTCTCATATGCAGCTTTTTAAAAATGGAAATGAATGAAATTAAAAGCTTTTTTTTTCTCCCAAATCTGAAACTTCTCTTGTGCTTCACATTTTGTATCATCTATTCCAAATCTCCTGCAGCACAATACTCCAAATTTATGCACTTTTTACAGGGAAGAAAAATTAGTAATGTTTATTTTTTCACTTTTTAAAACTTTTGTGATCTCATAGCATTAGCCAAAATTTCATTAAAATTCCATAAAAGGCTTACAAGGCTCTTTTAGAGGTGAACAGAATGGCATGTTTTCTGATAGATTAAGCCACGTTGTTCAAGATCACAGACTCAGTCACAGCTAGAAGTAGAACTCAGAAAACCTAACTCTTCTTATTTTTTTTTTCCTATTTCTCTACCAAATGTTGCCTACAGGACTTTTAACACTTGCAAGTTGCTTTTTGCTAAACATTAAATAAATTCTGGGGCAATGACATATATGCTTAAGAAGAACCTTAGTCTTTAACTAGATCAAAGAGAAGATGAACTGCTTCCAATAACTACATAATGGTCTGTCTGAATCACTTCTTCTTCAAGCAAGATTCCTTTTTGGCATAGTGAATGGGTGAAATGAAATGTCAGGCTCATCTAGTCTTCAATGTGTAGCCTTGTGTTACAGCACTGTGAGGAAAAGTCTGTAGGCTTACTGACAGCAATAAAATCTCCCTAATACTGAGATTGATCTAGTCTGCAGAGAAACGGATGGCTGTGGTGCATACAGATGAAGAAGCAGTGTTTTTAGATAGACTGCAGCAAGTCTAATCTGTCTGTTGTGAAAAGAATGAGGTTGTTCACTAAATATCACAGCCTTCAGCTTAAGAAACCATGTTCTGGAGGCAAAAAGAAGATAACATGAAGGATGAGTAAAGGGAAGAAGAAACAATGTTTTCTGTGCATGCTCTGATTAAAACACAATAGAAGAAACCCTTCAAAGTTCAATGGATAGACAAGAAAGTCATGATTGATAGGCAAAGACACAGCCATGAAACTCTTTTTTTTTTTTTTCCTTTTGTCATGATGCTGCCAGAAGCAGATGCAGATTGAAAGCAGAGTGAAAGAAATAAAGCAGAGTGAAAAAAAGAAGCAGATTGAAAAAAATAAAGACATTACACTATTTTGCTTATATATTTTTTTCCTATTCTTGCTGTAAAACATCATGAAATACCTGTGGTAGGTATTATACACCCTATACATGTATTTGTGTTTATGCAGACAACTGTAGTCAGCTAACTGGCAGTAGGATTTGAGGAATTTCTTAGATTTAGAAACTGTAAAAAAAATCTGTCTCCAACTTGTACACACAAGGCTTTCAGGAAGGACCACAATCTGCTTTCAATTGCTTCAGCATATCTTTAGTACTTTATTATTTTTGTATATTTCTCTCTATATCTTTAACTTTCTGTATGTAAAATAAGGTAGAAGAGATGCTCAATTACTACTGCACATATGACATTTGCAAAATCATGTGGTCATAAGTTAATCTTCAATAGCTGCCGGGCCACCACTGCTCTCATAGCCCTAACGCAGCAAAAATGTAGATGTGGGTTCCTGAATTTGATCCCGTACATATGTCAACCACATCAACTTTGGTGTGAGGATTTGAGAACTTATGTGGCTAATAGTTCCATCCTGAAATGTCCTGAAAACTCTGTAGCAGAAAAGCTGCAAGTCAGTGGATAACTCCACAGGATCCCTCTGCTGCTCTGTTTTATGTTTTGACCTATATCTGATGTCAAATCAAAAATTGAATGTCTGATGCCACTATGTACAAAATAGCATTTTTTATCCTAACGTATTACTCCTTGTCCTTACAAAGGGAAACTAAGGAGCACAGAAAATAAACTATTAATGAAAAGCTACGATATATTCACTGGCTAATTTGAGGACTGAACCAGACTCCCAGACCTCTATCATAAATTCACAAGCATCTAGAAAGAGGTAGACATATTATTCAGAGTTGGTCAGGTTCTTATGTAGAAACATTTAACTGCTGCAAAGACTGAACACCTCAGCTCCCAGACCCATTATAGCCTTGAGGGACAAGTAAAAGAAGCAGTTAGAAGGCATCAGCAGTTCATCCATAAATCAGCAGTTCATCCATGTCCGAGATCTGTGTTAAAAAAACCACAACCATGGCAGAGTTCAGTTGGGACAATGAAACTGGTGGCATGTGCCAAACTTAAATATACCTAATATGAAAGAGAGGAAGAGAAGGCTGAAGCAGAACATTCAAACCTGCAAATAGAATGGTGTCACTCTTGGAAACATGCTATTGCCTGATCAAAGTAAGTTTGAGATCTCTTGTCCTTATAATACAAACTTATTCCATATCCATGGGATTTTTGTTGTTATTAGACAGACTTGTGTGAAATTCACTAGGTCCCCAAGACTCCAAGAGTTCGCCATGTGAATGAATAATTCCTCTCATCTAGCACATACAGGGTATTCTGGGATTGGAACTGCACAGTAGATGAAGCTCTCACTTCTCAAATAGTTAACAATAAGCATTGTAAACAGGGATAAATGTCGTGCTCCATGCATAACTTCTGCCTGTTTACTGACCATGACCAAAAACAAACTGATGCAAACTACTATGTACATTCAACAACAGAAGTCTTGTTGAAACTTACAGCTTTGTGTGGATAGCATCCTTTTCCCATCCTATTTACAGGACAGAGGAATTTATGACTTTGGACAGGAAGCAGTCTGGGGAATAAAAGGCGGAATCCCAGCAAATATGAACAGTAGAGATCAGACCGGAACTTTTTCTCCCTATTCAGTTATTCTTTCTCTTGGCTCCATTCCCCACTTCTTTTTCCCACCCACGCATATCTTGTGTTTGTTTTTATCGTGTTCATATATTCTCTGCAGAGAGTGTCATGCAGCAGAATTTAAATTTGTCATTTCCTTTCCAGCTCTGATATCTTGTCTTTTATGTACAATCTTGCCCTCACTACTTGTGGAGAAGTGTCAATGTGAGACTGGCTTCTGACAGTGCTTCAACTTCAGTTCCACTTTTTTTTTGCTATTTTCTTTGTTTATCAAAGAAATGTATGATGGGGTAAGCATGAAGAGGGATTGGTTGTTTGAATGTCAATTATTTTCAGCAAGCTTTCCACCCATGTCTTCATTATACTCATTAGATCACTTCTTTTCTGGTAAGTCTTTTTCTTACATCTGTTCCAACAATAAATTTGTCTGACTTTGTATTGATACGAACTAATAAAGGAGTTCAAGTTGATAGATTTAAATTATTGAGCTTGCTTTGTTCATCCTTGATTTGTGTGCTTTCTAAGGTTTTGAAGTCAGACCAAGACTGAAAATCTATTATGTTTACATTCTTATAAAGACATCTTCACACACACAAAAGCCACTATTCCTGCCTGCTGCCACCAATTGCCAACACAGAATTTCAGCAGAGTCTGTTTGCAAAGAATGGTTTATGGCCTACAAATTGGATGGATTATTAATTCATGAAAAATATAGGTCAAATTAACTCCACCAACCAATGGCATCACACCAATGGCCTCACAAATGAATGTAACAGAATATTACTCTCATTTTTCAGATGATGAAACTTTAGAAAAGCTATCATAAAATGTCAAGACTATTCAAACAAACATCTGGCATAACCAGGAGAATAAAAATGCTTTCTTGGCAGCAAAGATGAATAAGATGAGCCAGAGACTGGTCTGTGGCTCAGATGCCAGCTAGCAGAGCACAGATATGTCTGCATAAGTGAAGTCTCCTAAATCTGAAAACAGTGAGCAATGCCTATAGGTCTACTGGACTATCCTGATATGATCCATAATTTGAACAATACTCAAATGCTATCCAACATTATTTGGGTGTATTCACATGTGTCAATGCAAATGGGCCAAAACTGTGACAGAAAATGGGTGAAAATAAGCAATATGGATAACCATGTCCATATGGATAACTATTGCTTGTGCCTATTCCCTTCCTTCATTCAGTGTAGATATAGACTTGAATCCACCATAGAGTAATACGATTAACAAATTACAGGAGTTGCATATATGAAGTTCCTTTTGATAGGCTCCCTCCTCTTATCTGGCAGCTTCTAACAACAACAGCTTCTAACTGGGCTTCCAAAGCACATGCCACAGCTTTATAGGACAAAGAAGGCATTTAGTTCAGTGGAGTTCACATTTAAACACAGCTACAATATGGTTCTGTGCTGAAATATAAATTATGTTTTGATCAGCACCCAGCTGTAGTTGCTGTTTTTAGACACTTACAGGATCTGTATCCCTCTTCTCTCTCCCACGCTGGGCAAACTGAATGAAATATTCTCCCCTCTTCTCACATTTTCAGAGAGTTATAGTCATTACTTATGTATCTATCCCACTCATCACTATAATATTGGAAATCATTAGCATTGCTCTCCAGACAGTCTCTTTGTAGGATCAGCAAAGGGGCTGAGATAGTCTAAAATGAAAATGTCACTCTATAATCCCGTACTCTGTTGTTTTTTAGATGTTTGGAACTTAGTTCATTGAATGCCACCACATTTTACATGAAAAGCCTTCACATGCCACAACTAATTTGGATGCAAACAGACAAACATATAAGAGCTGTGAGTGGCCCAATTTAAAACTTTTCAGAAAAGCACAGATAATATATGCAAAAAGCTATACATATATTGCAGAATCACAGAATGGTTCAGGTTGGAAGGGACCTCTAGAGATCATCTAGTCCAACCCCCTTACTCCAGCAGGGACACCTAGAGCACGTGGCACAGGGTGGCATCCAGGCGGATTTGGAAGATCTCCAGGGAAGGAGACTCCACAAGCTCCCTGAGCAGCCTGTTCCAGGGCTCACAGTGAAGAAGTTCTTCCTCATATGGAGATGTACCTTCCTGTGTGTCAACTTTCACCCATTGCGCTTTGTCCTATCACTGGCCACCACCGAGAAGAGCTTGGCCTTTCCTCCCTGCATTCCCCCTTCAAGAACTTATACATATTAATCAGATTGCCTCTCAGCCTTCTATTCTCCAGAGAAAACAGGTCCAAGTCACTCAGCCTCTCCTTATAAGAGAGATGTTCCAGTCCCTTAATGTCATCTTTGTTGCCCTCTGCTGGAACCTCTCTAGAAGCTCCACATCCCTGTTGTCCTGGGGAGCTCAGAATTGCACCAATACTCCACATGTAGTCTCACAAGAGTTGAGTACAGGGGTAGGATCAGCTCCCTCGACCTGCTGGCAACAGTCCTTCTCATGCAGGCCAGGATCCCATTGGCCTTCTTGGCCATGAGGGCACACTGCTGACTCATGGTTAACTTGGTGTCAACCAGGACTCCCAGGTCCCTCTCCATGGATGGAGCTGCTCTCCAGCAGGTGAACCCCTAATCTGTACTGGTGAACCAGAAGGACATAGTTCAGTGAACCAGAAGGACATAGCGTAAACTGGAATATACATTAAAACATTTTTCCTATTTCTGTGCTAGGTCTCCAACGCTTAGGTTACTACAGGAAAGAAAGATATCAAGCTCACTGCAATTCAAAACTGAGAATAAGCCTTATTTCTTTCTTGTAAGATAACTGTATAAATCTTGCTGTAGCAGACAACTTTCAGTCCCAGTGGCCAGATAGTTTCTTGCATCTCCAGTCCAGCTGAGGTGCAAAGGTTCACAGGGAGGATATTTACAGAAATAAGTTTGCATTGACCATTTTTATCAGCATGTGTTCCAATACAGCTATTTTTTAAGGTATCTAATTCTCCTCAGACCATTTTCAGGCAATGAAAGTATGGAAGTATCTGACTAGTTTACACTCCATGGAGCACTGCAGGTGATTAGAAAGACACCTAATCTATATTTTTGACTGAATCTGCTTAACTAATCTACAAAATCTTACAGGCAACCCCACAGATGAATAAAGAATTGATCTCAAGACTCCAGGACTTACCGCAGCCTTCTGACTTCTGCAGTCTTCTGTCCTTTGTCACATAAAATGTTTTATTCTCTTTTCACAAAAAAAAATAGGATTCTAAATGGAGGTTGTTTTAGATATTTAACAAGTGAAAGTACTTGTTACATTAATGTTGACAAAAATGAGAGCTGGAAGCAAATGCAAAGTTTCCCAGATAGGTAAAGTTATTAATAAAAACACTAGCATTTTGACAGCCTCTGACATGACATGAATTGTTTACCTGTATTTCTAAAGTGCACTTAAAATAATAGTAACAAAAAAAGAAAGAAAAAAAAGTAGTGACAAACTGAGCTCCACTACATGACATTTCTGACTAACCATCAGGACTACATTAACGTGTTTATATTTTAGCTGTAATCTTTGATGAATTTCCAAATCATTGAGTATGTAGGCTGAATGGTGAGTTGCAGATGTTTTCTGTACTAAGTCTTCAGTAGTCCTTGGAAGAACCTTATGACTTGTAAAATGTATTAAGAAAGATACGGAACTGTCTTCTTACAGAAGAAGGCTATCTGTACAGCTCTAAATACTGGATAGATTTCTTTTTCCACTTGGATGGTCTTTTTTCTTTTTTTTTCTGTTTTCAAACTACAGAAACCTAAATAATTCAGAATAACAGAATGATTAAGGTTGGAAGGGACCTCTGGAGTTCATCTAGTCCAATCCGCCCTGTTCAAGAAGGGACACCTAGAGAACGGGGCACAGGGTCACATACAGGTGGGTTTTGAAGATCTGATCTGATGTTAAAGGACTTATGTTAAGTAAATCGTAAAAGTTTGGCAGTCATGACAACTGAGTTTACGGAGTAAAGAACCTTGACTAATATAATTAATTGTTCCCAACGTGCAAAACCTTTTGAGTGGTTTTATTCAAGCCAGATACAAGCAAGTCAATACCTAAAAAAAGAAGGTAGAGAAAGTAAAACATCAGACAGGTATGTATGTTAAATCTGAGGTCTGATATTTTAACTCAGGAGAAACTCTCTTTGATATTTTCTCTTTAGATTTTACAGATTTTGAGAGCCTGCACAAAATCCTTTTGGAAGCAAAGAACAGATAAGGCTCTCCCTACTGGCCTGCATATCATTAAAGGATGAGATGCTGCCTCTACTAAAATCAGTTATTATTTTACCCAAACAAAAGATCCTCAATTTAGCATTGACTTGTGATCTTCTCCTGAGTTACTGTAAATGATTATGCTACTAATTTCACTGCACAATGTATATTTACGCTTGTAGAAATTGAGTCCCTGCCTAGAAATTTGTTAATCTTGTACCAAATCTTTTCTTAAAAAGTCATTTGAATTCAAAAGGAATTACTGATTTCCTTGGGTGAAGGACTACAGCTCTCGCTATAGTTTTCATGCAACTAGTTTCCTCCCCTTATTCTGTTTCCACCAAAAATCAATTAAAATTCTGCCACTGGATTCCATGTTAGCATTGCTGTTAACCAAATAATCTGACTTTAATAGTAAACAAAAGAAACACTGGGCATGTTTTTGTTCAGCAGACAATTAGGAATTTGTACATTGAACTTTGAACATTGAACACAATTGAACTTTGTCTGTAACAGGTGCCATTGGCTTTCCTCTTGACTATATTTTGCTTTCTCCCTTACAAATGGTCATTTCTGTCATTGTCTGTGCTTGGGATCCTCCTGTGCCATAGAGAGGGCAGCATGGATTTACAAGAGGGCTGCAGCAGCTTTGGCAGCTCTGTTGGTGCATGCCAGAGAGGCGCTGCTGAGGTCTCCACAATGATCTTGTCCCCAGTATGGGTTCCCTGAGGCATCCCAAAGTTTCCTTTATGCAGATGAGTTTTCAGCTACTTGTGACTTTTCCAAACCGTGAGTTTAAAACATGGAGTCTCTGTCTCTGGCAGAAGTTTGATGGAGATTTTTAAAGTTTTTCTTACATAATCTACTTCTTTTCCATAAATCTTCCCATGATTACAGTGGCAGATAACAATGCAGAGTGACTCATTGTGATGCCACACAGATGACTCATCACAGCAGCTAAGGCCACTGCAAGTCCATCAAGGTAATGCAGGTTATCCTTTTCATCATCTCATATAAACAAATAAAAATCACTTACTTCCAGCAATATCTTTTTTTTCTTCTCCTGAATCTGCCTTCCAAAGAAGTCCCTCACTCACAACAACATATAATGCAGTAAGCCTTTTGATTTTTTTCTTTTTAATTACAAACTATTTTGTAGGTATACTTGAAGGTATACTTGATACTTGAAATCTCATTATATTCCACTGTGTCATCAATCATGCATCTTCACACATACCTCATTTCCAACAGAAGAAATAGTCTTTTTTAGCCACGTAAAGGCAAATTACTACCTTCAGGAAAAAACAAACAAACAAATAAACCCAAACCAAACAAAGCAACAATAAAAAACCACTTCCTGCTGATGTGTTCATCAGCATCACTTCTCAGGCTTTTGAAATTTATTACAGAGAAGCATATTTACAGAGTAAATCTTAAAAATACAGAGTAAGTTGAAAATTAAGGTTCATTTAGTAGCTATAAATCATTCTAGCAGAGAAACATTAGTTACACCTGTTTTTCAAAGCTGCTCTGAATATCAGTAAAAATAGTTTCTTTAATGTTTAGCAAGAGATCAAGGCTATCACTCACATATATCAGAAAAGGCACAGCACTTATTCTCATTAAAAAAAAAAGAGACTATTAAAAGACACAGTTATTTCCATTATTTGTTCAGATATATGAAGCTTATCTGACTTACTTGCTTCATTGATTTACTGGCAGACACTTGGATAGACACAAAGCGAATTCATGTCCCCTTTTTCATTGCCTTTAGTTGGCACTAGTTCTTGAGTATGTTCGACTCAACTAAGAAAATAGTACTTTTGCAGTACTATTAGTGCTGAAATTAACATGCCTTTGTTTTTCCTTATTCATCTACTCAGTGAAAGGTTTCATCATAATAGTGTTTTCCATATAAATAAAAAATAATTTCATAAATCAACATTTACTGTTTTACCCCTGTTATTCTGTTCCTGCACAAATTCAGAATGCTAATGGATAAATAGGTGCTATAAAACAGCTGTTAATAGGGAATTTAGATGACAGTTAATATATATTTAGTGCTATAACACGTTTTGAGGACATCTTATGCAAATGCACATTTGTATGTGCACCTGCTAGTATAATAAACTAAGGACTCCATTAATTATTTTTTTCAAATCTAATTAGGGAACACAAATACTTACTTTACCAGCAAAATTACAGGATCACTAAAAGCAGCACAGGTAGATTAAAAACAGTGCAGAATTAATTACTTTGACTTTAGAAGGGCATCTTGCTCAACACACGACAAGCAAACCAATCAGAACCCACTGTGCAGCCTAATGTTGGTAATTATCATTGAACTTGCCATTAAAGAGACTCAGTGTTGTATCAACACTTCATTCCATAGGGAGTCATACACATAAAATCTTAATTCATTAATGTAAGAATACATTAATTGCTGTCAGAACACTTGCTGTTGGGTCTGCTTTGTGGTGGGATATATTAGCATTGGTTGGTGCTAATTCTCATTTCCGCCTCATGCCTTTGTCATCCTGTTCTGTTCCAGGATTAAAGGAACCTGTTGCATTGCCAGCATTCCTGTATGTAAGTACTTGTATTGGTTAGGATTTATTCACTCTACTGCAAGCTGAGGGACAGGATTATGATCTACAAACTATTTTTCACATGTGTATTCCTAGTAGAGATTATGTTAAAGACTTTCAGTAATTTTAAATGCCGAACATTTAATTTAGGCTCTTCACTAGTTATCTTTTCCTAGTTAGCCAGGGAGAGGTGTTTTCAGACCACACTATCCTATGTTTCTCGTCTTGATGGTTATCTCGCTGGAGATCCTTCTGTGTCATAATTGACTATGGAATAAGGATATATAACTGACTTAAACCAGATGCCTGATGATTAGAGTAGTGACAACTAGTGACATAAACTGAGTATGAATTCAATTCATTCACTTTTTTTTTAGTATTTGTTTAGGTAAATTCTTACAGGTATTAAATAATAAAAATTACAGCTGAGGCTGACTATAGCAAAGACTGACAAAGATTTTACCACTATAAGGAAGTATTTTCGGTTGTTTGTATCTTTGTCCGACAATATGAATTTTCCATGGATTTGTTAGAACTTTCATCAAAATTGCTTTGTGTGTCTAAAATGAAATTTGAAAAAAAAAATCCTTTCATAATATTAAAAAAAGAAAAAAATGTTAAGTCATAGGTAATGAAGCTCCACTGCCTCCACATTTGAGAGAAGCTATATAATATTGAGCTGTGTGGCTTAGTGTTACAAATTTGTCATTTGCTGATAACATGAAAAAGTGCCTGGATTTGACCAATTGATAAATCTCTGTATGGCAAACTGAGTTTGACATTTTGTAACTTTGAATAGTGGCATTTGTAACAGAGCTACTTTACTAATGGAGTTTTTGCAGCTCCATAAATCAAAATCTTGGTGGCAGGTTTTATTACTTAAATTACAAAATGCTGTAAGTACTAGTGGCTGGTTCTTAGATTTCTTAGGGCAACACTATAATGAATACCAGTCTCAGACTTGTAACTTCATTAGGGCCTATATCACAGACTTTTGAAAGACATTCAGTGTTGATTTAGAACTCCAACAAGTGGGCTAAGATTTGTTTTTAGAATTATTTTTCCCTGATTAACATTTCATGCTCCAATCTCAATTAGGATTCCTTCAGTTTCATTTTCCAAACGTTATATTCCATTGTAGGTTCTTCTGGTTTTGTTTTTCTTTTCTGAGCATTAAACATTATTAAAAATCTCTCCCTAGGTAGGTATTTACTGTCTCTATTACATCTGATTTATTTCACAACATTTATTATCCATTCCATATCAAAAAGTCCACTGTGTCTTTCTCAGGTTTACAAACTCTGAGTTGAAGACCTGATGAAGCAAAAACTGTGTCGGATTTTTCTTTAGAGGCAACCAATCCTTTGAGGACAGTTGCTACTATATTGATAGAGTCCCATTTCATACTCCAAGTATGCATCTATGCAGCTATCCTGACATTCACTTTGGTTACCCTTCGGGCTTTCAAATTTGGCTTTTATTGTTCAGTTTAAACTTTTTTTTTTTTTTTTTTTTTCTTCCTGTACTCCCAGTACAGAGAGGCAAATCAGCCATTTTGGTAAATTTTCAGGTTTTGGAATGGTTTCATAACCAGCACTTACATTTTAACTTATTTTCAGTAGATTAGTGAGCAACACTGACCCTTCAAAAAATGAAAATATCTCATAAATAATGATTCTTGACATAAGACTATAAAGTTACATATATATATATATTTAGACTCATTTTCAGAGAGTAATAAAGAGAGTATGTGACTCTGAACTGTGCTGCTGCTGACCCCTTGGCATGCAGATGGTGCTACATGGCTTGTAAGCCTGGCTTGAGCTCTAGACATAATATAATGCAAGGATGTTCTAGTCAGTACATCCAGTGATCCTCCACGCACACCTTGGCCAGCTCGGGTCTGCTGTCTTTTTACATGTGAATTTACTTGACAATTATTGTGCCCGTTTCTCCAGCTAGGTTTCCTCTTTTAATTAGATCGGGCTTTACTCTCACCAAAACTTACAACAGCTGGCCTTGAAATTTTTCATTCTTACCCTTAGATTTGATAGGATAACTGTATCATTACTAGTATTTCAAACACTTACTTATCGAGGAAGAAAAATCTGTCATTTTTTTCTGTGAATACAAAACCAGCAAAGAGGGCTTGTATGTGCCAGTTTCAGTCCTGCCTTTCCTGACCATCACACACCTACAGCTTCACAGCAAGAAGCAAGGAAAGCAGCAAGCGGCAAATGGCCGGAAGCCCAGAACTTCAGAAAAACACAAACAGAGGTTTTGATATTCACTTGCTTTCTATTTTATAAATATCTGTGGAGAAATTATACATCTTTTCAGGACTTAAAACTGGGAATTCTGAAGCACCCTGCTTACACAGATATATTGCTTCAATATATCAAAATTAGTTTTACTGTAGATTTCTTGATGTCTCATAACAATACAGAGTTCTGCATGATCTGCAGCTCAAATCACACTATTAGAGTGGTCTGATGGTGATTTCTTAAATAGGAAGGTAAGAGGAAAAAGCCGACACACAGTTTTCAGATTGGTTATTTTCTCATAAGAAGAACCAGAAGTTATTACACATTAAATAAAAATCTACGTTTTTTTTTTTTCCCCAAAACATCTCAGAATTGATTGAATTTTAATTGACTGAAATTTAAGCGGGCACACTTCCTTACAGAATATTCATGATTGTTATTTAGCTATTCAAGTTCAAGCGCTGTATAGATGCTATGGGTTGTCACTCTACATCACAGACCAACAGTAATGCAATAGCAAAGAACATAGATGAGAAGATAATTGTAACATTTTTCCTCTGTTGATGATGTAATAATAATAATAATAATAATAACATCTAATATAATACTATGCAATAATAATAAATTATATCTGATATAATAATAAATAAGAATATTAATTATTATTATTGTTATTGTTATAAAATCCAGCAACTCACCACAGCAATGGAGTGCATTTTGACATAGTTGTATCATGTAGTTTAACTAAGTGTGTCAGTATGTTCCAGACTTAATACAAAATTTGGAAAGAAAGGCAATCAAAAAATGAAAAAAAAATGCAGTAGATTCAGGAGAGAAAATCTCCACGTAGTGTCTCTGCGGCAATCTGAGCAGCTCCCCGGTACCGATGATTCTGCACCCAAGTCAGATGAAGTCAGGTGAGTGTAAAGCTGGCCAAGCGAGCAGAAGAGAGGGCAAGTCCAACAAGCAGAAAGGCAGATCCATGGCCAGTGCTGCGGCTGAAGAGCAAGCCCACGGCCCCGTTAGCAGTCTGTGGAAGAGGTGGCACAGTTCTTGTTTAGCAGGGTGAGAACATTATTGTGCTACATGTCCCTCCACCCTTTGGTGTTTGCAATGGCTTAAACTCTGCTTCATTACATTTTATATAGATACTTTGGATCCATTTGTTTGAATGAAGTCCTCTTAGCATGGATGAAAACCTTTTCTATTTGATGGGGAATGAGTTGTGCTGTGTTGTGGAAGAGTGGTAATGCAAATATGCCATTCACCTCCTTTTATAGCTGTTTTTTTTTTTTTTTTCTTTTAGGCACAGTCTAGTGCTGAAGGGGAAGCATGACTCCTTACCTAGTATTTCTCTCAACACAGTCCTACTTTTCTCTTTATATATATATAAAAAATACATATAAACATATACAAGGAATATATAAATAAAATATAAATAATATATACATTAATATGTATATTATAAATTAATATATATTCAAGGAATGACTTTGGGGAAATAATACTTTAAGAATCAATTAGAAAGACTATGCATATTTGTCTTGCAAGTGTGGTTCAATTCCAGAATCTCACAGCTCCAAATAAGACTGCACATAGGAGCAAATCTAGAAAGTCTATGTTGGACATCATATCATTTAAAAAATATTTAACTGTATTTACCAAAGTGCTGAATGATTGTGTGTATTCATTAAAGAGCAAAAGATATTTTGAAACATACTGTGCATGTATAAGGAAAAAATACAATCTGCTAAGTTTAGTGGAAAGCAATATTTTAAGAGAAAAATTAAATACATACATTTATTTTCAACACAGATATTTCACAGTTTCTTTGACTTCATTCTTCATATGAATTTTTCAAGTGATACACTTTTGACTAAAATTTGTACTAGTTATTAGATTACTGCATATATGCATTTTTTCTCAGTGCCAGCATGTCTTAAACTCCAATACTGTATTTGAGAGTTTTTGACAACCATGAATCTATCTAACACACTTAATCACAGAAAGTATCCAAACTAAAATTGATTCTTTCCTAGGCTTTTATTAGCATTAGCATTCCTGATCTGAAAGGAGGTGCCATGGGGCATATTTTCACAGTGAGCTAGATGGCATTTTAATCTTGCAGTCACACATGATCCAGTTGGAGACAGGTGGCTCTAGTTCCACATTCTACTTCAGAATTCAATGCTTTTTTTCCCCATATATTTTTAATAAATTCCTAAGTTCATCCTCTTAGATTCTGCTGGCTGAACTTCAAAAAATGAAAGGCAACACACACTGTAAAGTCTGCATATTCATTGAGTTAAATCCACATGGATTTCAAGTAGATTATGTTTTTACAATGCATCTTTGTACTATTGTGAACCATAGATTTTAAGCCAGAAAGCACAACTGTGTCCATTTATTCTGACCTCTGAATTTTCACAGGGCACAGCAATTCAGCCAGTCACTCTTACAGTGGAGAGAATGATCATTCCTTCTTGCAGGAGAGCTGACTCCAGGAAGGATGACATTTTGCTCAAAGACTTTTAGTTTATGCATTATAAAAGCAGATATTAAATAAAGAAAATTTTCATATGAGATTTCAAATAAAAGGAAGATAAACCTTCAGATCTCCAGGTTTTAAACTCCGAGAGTAAGACTACTTTAGGTAGTTTCCTATATAAATAAGTACTGCAGTATTTTGCATTGATTTGTCAGATGCAGTGTTATGCAACTGACACTGCTCCCTGACAGACAAGATGAACTACTCATTTGAGACAGGAAGGAAATTCTTATGCCTTTAACTAATAAATGCCTAAAAATTAGACATCTGGGTAAGGGGAACTTTATGCCCTGTGGAGGCATTTTGATGTAACATTTGTTATTTTTTGGACTCTGTAAGTGGAATTTTCTGAAATGACATAACAAGGGAGATTGTGTCCTGTGCATTACTGTTAAACTAATGCCATCTGTTTTTCACAGCAGAAACCAGAGAGGTATAAAACAAGAATCAAACAATCTAAATCATAAACATGCATAATATTACTTGCATTTTGTTCTCTGATATTCATTTTCAACTATCTGCTTTCAATAATGCAGGCTTTATGTCCTTCTCCTGACCTCTACATCCACAGATGTCAGCATCTTTCTCGTATTTTATGTTTGTCAGTCATCAATTATGTTATCTAATATCATTAGGCACTTTTGAACATTTAGGCTGGAAATTATTTTTATAAGTCATTAGTTGCTTTGAGTAGCCTCTGTAGCCTCTGAGCTCCTGCTTTCAGAAGGTTAAAGGCATTTTTTTTCAACTTTGATTTCCAGAGGTGTTTTTTTGAAGATACATAAAAATATTTTGAAGGATAGTCTTACATATATTATGAATAATTGGAAGAGGGAGGCAGCATTGGTAAGCTATTTGTGCAATACATTAAAAAAGTCTATTTAGTGTTTGTAAGAGGTGTTGTTGCAATGACACTTTTGAGCCAGGACATGTTTCTTCATCTAAATAGAGTGCCATTCATGTGGACAGCAAGGCAAGTACTACAGAAGTCCTGTCATGCTTAAAATGGTTGAATCAGAGTGAAAGGAAAGTTCTTATATACATCCAGTCTTCCTATCTTCACTGTGAATGTTTGAGCCATACTGGATAGCTAAGGTGTAAATGTATGGTATAGACATACTCAAAGCCACGTACGTAAGGAACTGAATTTTAGTGTCCATTTTCAAAGAATCCCACTCAACTTTTTTTTTTTTTTTTTTTTTAATTTTTATAGACTACTTGCTTTTAGTTCTCTTGATGCCCATAACTTTGATTTTGTGCTTCCCCTAAACAACCAGAACATGAGATTAAAGCATTTATTCTGGAGAAAAAAAGAGTCAGTCTACATTGCCCACCCGGACGTGAAGAGTTTCAAACCAAAGTGCTTCAGTTACAGCTGAAATCCTGACCCAAATCCTGTCGTCTAGATCAGGTGATGGCACTGCAGAACCACATGGCCTGGGTTGCAGCCCAAACCCTATGAACAAGATCTGACCCAAAGTGCAAGGTGTGCTTGCAGCCTCCCATTCTGGCTTTGCAAGATGTGCAACATGAGTAGGGGGAAAAGCTTGATTCAAGAGGAGTTCAGTTCACAGTTGTCCTATTGCGATCTTCATGCTCCATTGTGCAGCAAAGTATTTTATTTCCCTCTCTTGCATATGAATCTTTATTTATTTTTTTTCTGCATAGATTACCAGTTTCCAGGGACGCACATCATTTAAAAAAAGGCAGAACTGTGCATTTCATTTCTCTCAGGGCTTACAACAAAAGTATTACATTCACCTTATTTTCTTTCTAAGCTCAAATATCTTAAAATAAAATAGCCTCTTTTTTTCCATAACAGAGACACTTTCTTGTCCTTTCTAGATGTCTTATTATAGAATGATATTAAAAAAAAAAAAAAAAAAAAAAAAAAAACAAACAAAAAAAACCCTTCAATTTCACACCAGTTCCCATGTTTTTTAATGGCTGGAATATTTTGCCTTGCATTTTGAGACATATAATCCTTTTTGAAAAGGGAGTCTATGGCCACCTCTGTAGAAGAAAAGAAAACAGGTCTGTGACAAATGCTTGTGCAGCTCCATACTTTTGACATGACAGCACAGTGCATGGCACAATTGTGGCCCCCTTACAAATTGCACTCTCCCAGAAAATGTTTCCTCATGGCTCAGAGGTGAGAAGGGACAAGGGGGCACCCCCAAAAGACAATTTGACATTTATCTTTATTTATCTGTCTTTTTTTTTGAAGAGGGGGTAAGCATAGCTGTCAGGTGAAGGTCACACTGTGCCTGTTAGACAGAGGGACAGAGATGCTCCCTGGCCTGTTTACTTGCTACACAAACACAGATTGGATGTTTATTTCCAGGCAACAGATTTTTTTTTTTTTTTTTTTTTTTTTTTTTTTTTTTTTTTTTTTTTTTTTTGCGAAGACCCAAACTTTCTGGTTTGTAACCTTAATTAGTCTGTATCCCTTACTAGATGTAGCACAAGTTCAGTCAGGTGAGCAGGTAGGCTCCACACACTAGGATGAGTTTGCATCATTCTTATAAGGCTTTGTCTTTGTATATTATAGTACTGACAAAAATCCTTGCTCCAGTCCTTTTATGATGAGAAACGCTGATTAGCACAAATTATCTGAAATTGGTGGATTCATCTACTGGTTAAAACACTGCTTAGTGTATTTCTAATGAAAGCCTGTTTCAACAAATTAACTAAAACCATCTTTTCAAGCCTACTAAGGATTTACAAAGAAAAAACAAACACACAAAAAAATTACTTTTTCACTGGAAGCTCCCTTATCTAAAAGCTCACTTACTGGCAATGAGTAATATAAGCAACAATAACATACATAGTTCCCAACTAAACTTATTACAAGATTTCTTGCATATGTGTATTAGTTCCAGAAAGATTCCACATTTTGAGAAGATATGCACACAAGCAATTTCTAAAGAAGACATATGAGTTTTGTCTTCAGATGCGTTAAAACTGAGGCTAAGTAGCTGCTACTATATAATTTTTAGTAAAGAAATAGTTAATATGTTTTTAATTAAAAAGAAATAAAAAAAAGCAATTAAAACATCTTCTGATACTTTTACCAGAAAAGTTCATCTTCTCTAGAAGACAAATTCTACCTGCAGTCTTGGATCATTTAAGTTAGATAGGATATTTTAACTTATTTTGAATCAAAATTTAAATAATTGAGATATACTATATAAACAGTAAAATATTTTATTTAAAAATAAATCAAGATATTTTGGGTATCCATTTTTCTTAAAAAAAAATCTGAAGTGTCAAATCTAAATAAGAGATGAAACAATCTATAGTCTTTTCCTCTTGTCAAATGTTGAAATAAACATGTTACTACAAAATTTATTCCCACTTTAAGTTTGGCAGGAGTATACTTTGATTAAAGAATTTCTGCACCAAATAAGTGCTCCTCAGACACTGTAACTGAAGCTGTATTGATACTTAACTTTCCATCTGCCTTCAAACTACATCAGTCATAAAACAAAATTAATTTACAATGTCCTATTAAAAATAGAGAACTCATACAGAGCTGATTTTTATCAGTATTAGAAAAAAAATAAAGGGAAAAGGAAGGCTAGAGATATCAAGAAGCAACATACCGAAAATATCCTTCCCATCTCCTCTAGACTTTATGAAGTTTGAAATTCTATATGTTTGACTTGAATGTAACTATTCATGTGAGACTAAATCTAAAATTAAACTGTGTGGTGAACTTAGCTCTGAAGTTCCTATGATTTCCACAAGTCTCTTCCAATTTAATATCTTCAAATTAGTTAAGATATTCAGTGAGCACTGATACACATATTCTAATTTACTAATGTTATAGGGTGCAGTAGTATTGCTTTCTCCATTCTCCCTTCCCACCGCTTGAAACTAGGAAGATGACAGTATACAGAGAATATGCTATAGGATTGGGGAACAGATCACAGATCACATCACTCCCAATTATGGGTTTTAACCATGCATCACTTTTCCTTCAATAAGCTTTCAGTCTGATAATTAAACAATTATCCTCATCTCTACTACGTATATAATCCTAATAGACTTTCCAGAACATAAGGAGAGTAGTTGTTATAGCTAAAAAGTCTGAACCTAGTCCTCTCATTTAAAGTAACTCCTCTTTCTTTGTCACGTAGTGAAATTCATAAAATCAAA
Source organism: Nothoprocta pentlandii (assembly GCA_013398315.1). Taxonomy (NCBI): domain Eukaryota; kingdom Metazoa; phylum Chordata; class Aves; order Tinamiformes; family Tinamidae; genus Nothoprocta; species Nothoprocta pentlandii. The sequence goes on from VZSG01000080.1 coordinate 176,194, forward strand.
ACTCTCATCCATCTAAAGGTTATTAATATCATCTTATGTATTAATACTAAAAACCCCCCCACACACTTTCAGGAAACCAGATCCCCAACTGTTTCCTATACAGCTCTATCTCCAGCTTCTCCCTTGAAATGCCTACATTGCAAATGAAATGCAGTCCTACCTTACAAATAACATGAATTAACATCCAAATAAATACAAATCACAAATTATATCCAAATAAATACAAATCACAAATTATGGGATCAAACTGGAGATGAGGGACTGAAAGCAGTAGTTGAAATTTCACAGAGCATGAAGTTTAGGCCTAATGTAGAGTATAAGAAAATTATTCCTACTTTTTTTTTTTTTTTCTGTGAAAGTATGTCTGACCTTGCATTATTTTGATATATAGTATTGACAAAGAATCCTGACAGTGAATGTACTCATTTTACCAAGAAAATGAGGGAGTTGCAATTAGCCCTTCAATCATGATATAATACTGGGACTTCTGATAATCTCTTAGCACAGAAGGAACTTCTCCTCCCCCAGCACTGATCAAAGAATTGTATTAATAATAAAAGTGAAAGGTCTCGATTAATTTTTAAAATGCCCAGTAATAGAATTCTTTGGTGTATAACTACTTCAACTGAATGCCTAAATTTGCATTGGGTATCATTGTAGTGAATTATTTAATGGACTTTAGTCAAGTGGATGGTCAAAGGTTATTTCATATTAAAAAAAATCACAGATTGGTTTGTCTATGTTCTCAAAAACTGTGATATTTATATGAAACTCAGAAAAAATAGTATATATAGTTTTATATAGTTTTTAAGCTGTAAATTTAGTGCCAAAGTTTTTGACCAGATTGCTTTATTTTTCTTTAGATAATTCTCTTCAAGAGGTAGTAAATGCATAAGCAAATGTTAAAAAAAAAATAATAATAAATAATAAAAAATAAAATAAACAATAAAATAAACAATGAAAATAAAAATAAAAATAAAAATAAATAAAAAATAAAAAATAAAAAAAA
>VZSG01000080.1:190544-331641 GCA_013398315.1 Nothoprocta pentlandii
CCGAAAAATCACCTGAAATGTGGGTCAGATATAAAGACCCCAAAACTGGACAATGGGGTGGTCCCGCTAAGGTCGTCTATGTGGGCCGCGGTTATCTCTGCATTTCTACCCCTTCAGGAAGCATCTGGGTTCCGAGTCGGTGGACTAAGCCCGTGACAGTTCAGCGTGATCTGCAGCGAGCTCCAGACGATTCAGAAATTCACGCCGACGACCCGCCCGAAATACAATGCTGGCCACAGGGCGCAGTGGACGTTTGACTGCGGGGTTGGGACTGCTGTCATTGGGCCTCCTGTTATGGACAATGCAGGCGGTGCCAGTCCCAGGACAGACAAACCTCTGGGTGGCGCGGGCGAATAGAACGAATCAGACAAATTTTTGCTTGAGCTTAGCAACTGCAGTGGAGCCATTTAAGACGTGCTTGGTGGGCATTCCTGAACTTTACCCTAGTGATTTTAAGGGGTGGTCGATGGATACAAATTGTACAGGGAGCCCAAGTACTGCCAATTGTTCAGCAAAAATTATTCAGAGTTTAAACCACACCTTGCCACAAGAAATAGAATTGATGGGATCCCGCGCCATTGGAAATGCCACCGAAAATGTTACCCAGACTTGTATAATGTTCGGGAATTTTAGCGGGCCTGCTGCCCAAGTGCAGACTCTCCTCGGCATGTTAGGGCACTCTGATGCTAATAACCCTTTTGTTGACACCACAGGATGGACTGTGGTTTCGCCTTATGGCAAAGGGTTCGAAATTGGCCAGCACTGCGGATACGTTAACCGATCCAAGATCCTCAGTGCCTATGGGGGAGAACACAAGGGCACTGACAAGGTATTGTGGAATAACAAAACGGCTAAAGCACTAGCTCCCGGATACTATCTAATTTGCTATTAGATATTGATTTTCTACTATTGATTTTCTACTATTGATCAACCAGCTATTGATTTTCTACTATTGGCACAAGATCATGGCTGTGAGGAGTTTGAGGGAATGTGTTGTTTTAATTTATCCGATCACAGCCAGTCTATTCACAAACAGCTACAGTGGCTAAGGGACCATACGAAGAAAGTTACGGTTAACAGTAATCCGTTGGATAGCTGGTTTTCATCCCTATTCAGAGGTCTCTCACCTTGGCTCATGTCGGTTATAAAAGAAGGATTGCGGTGGCTTGGTATCCTAATAGCAATTGTAATAATCGTAAAGATAGCTTATCACTGCATGATGAAAAATGTAGTGCAACTACTGGATAAGGTAATACTTGTCCAAAATAAAAACGGGGGAATTGTGGAGGATTGGCTGAGGGACAAGGGGCATGTGGATATGCTTGAACTTACCGACAGAGATCTTGACGGACATCGAACTCAGCTGGTGTAATAGGCAGGGTAGATTAGAACCAATCAGGGACAAGGGTACTGTGTCCTTGAGTTTACCGTTATGTTGTGGGCAGGCAAGAAGGTTCAAGAAGGTTCTGGAAAACAGGCTGGGTTAATGTTTCAAGCGTTCTCCAATAAGATGTTTACGTTACAGAATATGCAATAAGCTCGTTATAGCATGTTTAAATATGAAGTTGTGGCAATCAATAAACGAAGCTTGCTGTTAACTCATATTGAGTGCCGAGTCTTTCCGTGCTGCAACAGAAATCTAAATCTTCCTGCTTCCTCAACCACTATTTATTATTGTCACTCTTTCCTCTACATGTGCTACCATTTGGGCACAGGCTTTGGCCAAGTGTGCTGCAGCTCTCACACATTGCCAAGTCCTGTTCCCTTCCAGAACTTCTCAGAGCTCATAAAGCCCAGAAGCTTCGAGCAGAGGAAGAAATGGGGCAGCATCCTCTGTTGGACCTTGGGGCTGGGCAGAACCACTCAATACACGGGGTCTTGCCCTGGGGCGGCTATGACTTCCACAGTCCAAAGCCCAGGGCTTCCAGGAGAGGGTTCCTCATCCTGATGAACCAACTGTGTCTGGGTGTGTGTGTGCTGCTCTGCCTGTTAGTGTTGCTCGAATCACCCTGAGAGAAAGCTCAAGCTTTCTTTAGCTGAACATTTCTTTTGTGGGAGAAGGGCAGGGCAAATGACCGATTCTCAAATAGGCATGTTTTCTCCAGAGCTGTTGTGGGCAGAGGAGACAAGCAGTGCTCATGAAGAGCAACTAATTACTATGTCCTCTAGGGCAACATTGCCTCCGCCAGAGAGCAGAAAATTCTCTCTTCATATTTTGGCTTGGCTTCTGAATTTCCTTGTTTGTCTCAGGTTCATGTCACATGGTTTGTTGCAAGTCAGCACTAAGGGAAAATATAGCACAGCCTGCCCAAACATTGATCTCTCACCTCTACCCTTTCAAAGTGACCGGCACTGCCCTTGCACGCTCAGGGCAAGTCAACCCATGGCTTCCTCCCTCCGGCAACCGGAAGGTCCTCTGGAGCTTTACAAATGAATGCTGAGGCCATGACACCATTGCCTTTAATGACATTCCTGGAACCAAAATTCCCTCTGTGGTGTGAGGGAAGAGGTGCACATTTTCACAGGTCCTTGCCTGTAGGGATCTCCTTAGATGGCAACCACGCTTATTGAGAGCAATGTGGGAAGAGACAGGCCTTGACTGCTGTAGAGGAACAAGCACTGCTGTGTACTGTTGATAAAAGCTGAGGAGAGCACCAGCCCTGTGCAACTAGGGTAACTAGAGCAACTAGTCCTCTGCCCCAACCTTGCCTCCACCAGAGGCCTCTCCCAGGGTTTTCCAGAGGCCTCCATGGCATGCCTACATCTTCCTGCAATGTGAAGGCAGGTCTTTTGGAGGAGATGGGACCACTCTGTGCCATTTGGAGCATGGCACATGGGTGGGTTCCCTTGCTGCTGTCTCCTTCCTTGGCCTTCCAGGCTTCTTTTGGAGCTGCATCCACATTTCCTCCAGAAGAAGGTCCTTGAGTTTGTGAATGGCTTCACTAGCCCTGTGAAAATCACTGAGGGCTTGCAGAAGCTTTTCCACCTGGGCAGCTGGTATGCTTGGGCCTGCAGGGCCTGGTGATGGTGTCCGAGACACATCCTCACTGTATGAGCGCTCCCTCCGTTGGGAACCTCGTCTTGGAGGACATCTCCTGCCTTTGGGAAGCTGGCGTGTCCCCATGTCCCCACTGGAACTGCTCCAGCTCTTCCGGGATGACCATGATTGGCTTTCCGGCAGCCCTTTGCTCTTGGACAGCACTCGCTTGGCCTGCCTGGATCTGTGCCCATCTGCTTGGGTCCTCGGACCCTGATTCCTTTTGCTGGAGCCCGGCATTGACTCCTCACGGACCATGCTGCTGCTGACACTTTCCCTAAGCTCTTTCTTCCAGGCTGGTCTCTTTCTGTCCACGCCATACAGCTTTTGTGTTGCACACACCGAAGATTGGGGAGCAGGGTGCACTCGAGCCTGTTGCCCTTGCATACAGAGTGCAACACGGTTTGCAGCCTTTTCCCCTTCAGGGCTCCCTTGCCCTGCATGTCTTGTGGTCTTTGGGCTGAGTGGCTGCTCCTCAACCATCGGACATGGCTCTAGAGGCAGCCTTGTGGGTCCTCACAGCCCTTACAGAGCTGTCTGGAGCTGGTGCTCAGTGGCCCAGAGCAGGAGCTTCACTGCCCTCCACAGCTTAGCCCTCCTTGCTCGTGAGGCTGCTACAGTGGGGAGGCCCCTCGCGTCACACAGTGTTACTGGTTGCCTGCTGCTGTCTGTGCCAGCCCTCCCTGCCAGCCCTCCCTGCTCTCTTCTGTCTCTTTGTGGATCCAGATGACCTCCTCATCATCGTCGCCCTCTTCAGTATTAGGCTTCTGTCAGTGCCTGCTTTGCCCACTGGTCAGCAAAGGAGGAAGATGCACCATTTCAACATGACCCTGTCTGCCTCCAGGCTAAAGGGCTCCTTGCCAGCCCCAGAGCTCAGGGCTGTGCTCCTGTCCTTTCCTAGCGTTTTCCAGAAGCGTCCATGGCTTCCATGGCCCCACCCACATCTCCCTGCATTGCGGAGGCGGGCTTTGGGAGGAGATGGGCCCACTCTGTCCCACAGCAAGGAGGAGAGGTGGTGCCCTTGAAAGCACTTGGCTGCTGCCGCAGCAGCGTTGCCTGTTGGAGTGAGGACAGGCTGCCCTGTGGGGAACAACAATTGCTTGGGCCTTCCTCCTCTCTGCCCTCATGGTGAGCACCAAGCTGCAGTGCCCTCTCCCACTTACAACCTGTAAGGAACTGCGCAGAAAGAGGACTGCATCTGTGGAAGAATTGTTTGAAAACAGGAACTGAGAGGAAAACCAGGGCCTAACAGAAGTTTTGGCATTACAGAAGCTTGCTTGGGGTGAGACACAGGTGCCAGCTCCAGGATGGCTGGTATGCACGGACTCAGCTCCTCCACGGTTACCTACGCAACACAATCTGCCCTCTTCACAGCTGCAAAGGGGGTAACGGAGGATGGAGCGAAGACCCCGCGGCCGAACTCTGTTGCATTCCCTGTGCTGGGCCACTGATAAGCCGCACAGTAGCTGTCCAATGGGAGATACACGATAAAAAGTCCAGTGCTGAGCCAGAGAAGTGGCAAATCACTCCTTTCGGATGAACTTTGCTTGAACTTTGCTCATTAGATGCTCACTATAATACCAAAACACACCTCCATCCCAAAAGTTACCCGCCACTGAGGTACGACCACTCCTCACTGAGCATGCGCTCTAGATTTTCGATTGACTGTACCTTTAAATGAAAGCAAGAAACTTTTTCACCCATCAATAACAATATTAAGTATGACTCTAGTCACTCAAGCTCCACTGAATGCAAAGAAAAGTATAAAAAGTAAACTAAAGATGAGGAACTTGGGGGGAAGACTCCATTGTAACTCTTGGGTCAGTCGACGGGCTGATCCCCCTTCCCTCCCCTCAGGCTGAGACACCGCCTGAGAAGACTAAGAACTTGAAGGAAAGAATCCATCGTATCTTTTGGATCAGGCGATGCACTGATCCTCCTTTCCTCCCCTCGGACTGGAACATTGCCTGAGAAGACTAAGAACTCAAAAGGAAGAAACCATCGTAACTCTTGGATCAGTCAATGGGCTGATCCCCCTTCCCTCCCCTCGGGTTGTGACGCCGCCCGAACAGACTGAAGACTGAAAGCCCTCTCCTATCTTCTGGGGTCAGTGATGTTTGCGCAGTTGTACATCAGAGTTAGCTAAAAAAACCCACGCTGTAGTAGAGAATTTCCTGTACTGACATCCGAAACCTGCTTTGTACACGTTGCATTCGAAGAAATCACACTGTGAACTCAGCTACCTGTTTGGGGGAAAGCGATTGGACCTACTGTTGACAGACTGTTCGTGAATCCGATGCTGCCGGAACTGAGCTTATAGTTGCTTACGCTATTTGGGAACTCAGTTTGCTCCTAGGAAGGTGATCAGACCTACGGTCCGCGGACTGTTAGTGAATCGAATACTGCCAGAATCAAACTTACGGTTGATCGCACTATTTGGGAACTCAATTCGCTCCTACGAAGATGATTGGTCCTACGGTCCATGGACTGTTCGTGAATCCAATACTGCCAGAATTGAGCTTATAGTGGATGATGCTATTTGGGAACTCAGTTTGCTCCTAGAAAGGCGATCGGACCTACGGTCCATAGACTGTGAACCCGATACTAATTTGATATCTCCTTCCCCCGCCACCACCACTAGGGCTTTCAAACTGCAACATTTCACAACAGCATCCCTACTAGGCATATGAGGCTTGGCCCATTGTTTTACACCTGCCCAGTGGAGCGTCTGTTCCTACTATTTCATTTTAGAAGATGGACTATGAGAGAACTCCTCACTCAGCGCTGCAGTTGCAGTTGGGAGACCGTTAGAGGAGAGGCCCATTGGAAGGGAGGTCACTCAGCATTGCCTGCGTTCTGCAGCCACCCATGTCGACTCTGCTGGCCTGACTTGTGCCACACATCATCACCTTCTTCCGCGTCCTAGGGCATCAAGCTCACCTCCTCCTCCTCCACTTTTCAGCATTTTGCTCCCATCAGTACCTACTCTGCTCACAGGCAAGGAAAGGGGAAAGATTGCTGTGGATCTCCAGGCAGCAGGAGACCCCTAAAAAAATATCTCTAGCAGGCCTCCAGCCCTACCCTGCCATGCTCAGTGACTTGGAGGGACATCCCTGTCCCCTCAATTGAGACTGCCAAATAACATGCCTGAATTGTCCATTAATTGAGCGTGGAGAAGTGAGCAGGAATGGCTCCTGTGCTGCCCAAGAAGGAAGAGACCCTGCACACGTCTTTCAATGCACACAATTTTATTGTTCCAGGGGTTGCTGCCTCTTGGTTCTAGTCTTTCCTGGGTCTCGCTCCAGCTGGACGGCTGCAAGGAGAAGAGCAGGGTCAGCCACGGATGAGGTCCAGGTACCAGGAATGGGGCTGCTGTCTGTGCTCCTAACGAGCAGCACCCGGGGTCTGTCCCACAGGCTACAGGAGCCAGCCACATTGTGTCCCTGGGAGTCTGTTCCCACCCTGTCTCTGCCGCTCACTGTGCCCCAGCCTCGCTGGCACGGTGTCCCCATAGCATCCGTCACTGCCTCTCCCAGACAGCCCCAGGTAGCCCCTTTTCCTCATAAGCAGGAGAAAGACCCCTTCCCCACTCCCCCAGCACAGCATCTTGAGACTGCATTGTCACTGTCACAGGTTTTTTTCTACCCAAAGAGTGCCATGGGTCATGTCACCCAGCTTCCAAAAGCTCGGTGCTCCTGTCCTGTAGCTCCTCACTCACCCTTTGTTCTTTACAGACTAGGTGTCCTGGAAGCAAGTGCAGGCTTTCTCAAGACATGGAAGCACTACGAGGAGCCCACAGCAGATGCTGTCTGGCAGAGGAGGTGTCTCCATCTGTGGTGCCCTGTGCCTGGGAGCCACATGTGAGGGCAAGGGCCTGGTGGGGGCTTGCTGTGACTGAGACCCCTCCTTTGCATCTCTCAAGAGCAAAGTTCTGAAAAGATGGGGCCCTTTCGCCTACTGGGTGAGGGCATCTGTTTTCTCCTGCCCCTTCTGACTCTTGTCCCCATCCTGGGATTGGTGTTTGCACCCCACTCTGGTTCTGCACTTGCCTTTTTCCTTGTCTCTGCCAATCCTTGCGTTTACATTGATATTCACAGGCAAGGCAGCTGGCACAGTCGGCTGGGCTTCTTGCTGTGAGAAGCGATGGCACCTTTCAGCAGCACATGCAGGGCATGGCACATGGGTGGGTTCCTTTGCCGCCGTCTCCTTCCTTGGCCTTCCAGGCTTCTTTCGGAGCTGCATCCACATTTCCTCCAGAAGAAGGTCCTTGAGTTTATGAATGGCTTCACTAGCCCTGTGAAAATCACTGAGGGCTTGCAGAAGCTTTTCCACCTGGGCAGCTGGTATGCTTGGGCCTGCAGGGCCTGGTGATGGTGTCCGAGACACATCCTCACTGTATGAGCGCTCCCTCCATTGGGAACCTTGTCTTGGAGGACATCTCCTGCCTTTGGGAAGCTGGCGTGTCCCCATGTCCCCACTGGAACCGCTCCAGCTCTCCCGGGATGACCATGATCGGCTTTCCGGCAGCCCTTTGCTCTTGGACAGCACCCGCTTGGCCTGCTTGGATCTGTGCCTATCTGCTTGGGTTCTCGGACCCTGATTCCTTTTGCTGGTGCCCGGCATCGATTCCTCATGGACCATGCTGCTGCTGACACTTTCCCTAAGCTCCTTCTCCAAGGCTGGTCTCTTTCTGTCCACACCATACAGCTTTTGTGTTGCACACACGTTTCCTCGCCATCCCAGCTGACATCCAGCTCCAAAGCCACAGCGCGCTCGGTGTTATCTGAGGAGACTCGCAGAACCATTTGTGCCTTAGGCAGTGCTATGAAGACACTAAGGGCCTTGAATCTTACTACTGCATGCCCCACCTGTTCTGCACAGGCCAGTCTGGCTCCTTACACAGATCCCAGCTAAAGCCTATAGCAAGTTGTCTTATTTCTTACTCAATGGTAATTTAAATCTTCCTGCTTCCTCAACCACTATTTATTATTGTCACTCTTTCCTCTACATGTGCTATCATTTGGGCACAGGCTTTGGCCAAGTGTGCTGTAGCTCTCACACATTGCCAAGTCCTGTTCCCTTCCAGAACTTCTCAGAGCTCATAAAGCCCAGAAGCTTCGAGCAGAGGAAGAAATGGGGCAGCATCCTCTGTTGGACCTTGGGGCTGGGCAGAACCACTCAATACACGGGGTCTTGCCCTGGGGTGGCTGTGGCTTCCACAGTCCAAAGCCCAGGGCTTCCAGGAGAGGGTTCCTCATTCTGATGAAAACCAACTGTGTATGGGTGTGTGTGTGTGCTGCTCTGCCTGTTAGTGCTGCAGAGGTGCAGGATTCACGCTGAGAGAAAGCTCAAGCTTTCTTTGGCTGAACATTTCTTTTGTGGGAGAAGGGCAGGGCAAATGACCGATTCTCAAATAGGCGTGTTTTCTCCACAGTTGTTGTGGGCAGAGGAGACAAGCAGTGCTCATAAAGAACAACTAATTACTATGTCCTTTACGACTACTTTGCCTTCTCCAGAGGGGACAAAATTTTCTCTTTGTTCTTTAGCTTGTCTATAGAGGGTGAGGGAAGAGGCCTTTTGTGTTTTGTCATCAGCCCAGAGCTGCTCCTGCAGCACTTGCTGTAGTGCTGCCTGGGCGGGCCCAGCCTGGGCCCATGCCTCCAGAGGCAGCTATGTGGGCCCTCACAACCTTTACAGGTAGGAGCAGGTCCTCACTGGGAGGATGAGCATCACCAGGCCAGAGCATCAGTGCTTCCCAGCTTAACCCTCCTTACTCATGGGTCTGCTATAGTGAGTCTTCCACTTTCCTTATAATCTCTCAGCTCTGGTTATGGCAGAGATGAGCAGCAGACTTTCAAATGCATTCTGTCTGTAAATAACTCCCTCATTAACACCACCTTTATTATTTTATTAAAGCACTGCTAATCTACAATGAATAGTTTCAGACTTTGTGGTCTTAATTTGATGAACCTGAGTATGTATTTAGGCCTGTTGATTCAAATCACATCCTTAAGTGATTTCTTGATTGTGGTATTAATTGGATAATTAATGCAATTAATTATATATATCAGGCCAGAATGGCCTGTTGAGCTTTTTCCTTTCTCGCTGGGGCTTCCTTGACTCTGTTTTCTGGCTTTTTTTCTTCTAAAAGGAAGGTCAGTCTTTCCATTGAGGCTGGCATGTTGCTGCAAAGTACTCCTGTCTAAGCAGCTGCGTTAACAAAGGATTCAAAGGAAATGCAGGGGAATATTTATCCAAGATTTCCCTATGTGAAACCATACTAAGTCTAAATATATGTCTTTTTGGTTCATGGGAATGTCATGATTTTAAATGCTACTTTTCTCTGAGGCTTCTGATAACAGTAGTGTGTACTGATGAGAAACAGTAAGCTTCCTTTTCCATGGTGTAAATCCTCATCACAAAACGTGTCGTCATTGTCTGCATAAAGCAGGTGCTGTTTTAGACCTGAGCATACTTTGTGTGTTTGATGTGGAGTAGATCTCTGTTTTGCAAGCTAGAAATATATTTGTGACTTGTTGACTTCTTTGAAGATGACAGTAGTTTGGGATTGTTTTCAGAAAAGTTTGTGAATATAAGAAAATGTTTTAAAAATTACTTATTGCATGACAGCTGTTTATCATATATGCATGCTTTCTGGATTTTATAGGGTATTTCTCTATATGGACATGCATAGTGCATTTCGAATTGGTACTTCAACAAATGCAGATGGGAGATACAGTAAAATACTTTTAATTAGTTGGAAAGAAGTCATTCTGTGCAAAGCCAAAATGCACAAAGTGCAGTTTCAATGTGGAATAATGTATTTCCATGTGGGAAGCTGCCGGTGCTCCCTGCTCTGGGAGCAAGCCCACCAAGCATGTTTGGGGCAGGCAGAGGGGGAAGGTAGTCCTGAGTCAGAGGGTAGAGCTGCTGGTCCATCTCCTTGGGGCTCCTTGGGTGCCCTTACCTTGCTCTACAATGAGATGGACCCAGACAGCACCTTGGGTGACAGAGCACTGGCACAGGCTGCTGAGCGAGGTTGTGGAGTCTCTTTCTCTGGAGATCTTCCAAACCTGCCTGGATGCCGCCCTGTGCCACGTGTTCTAGGTGTCCCTGTTGGAGCAGGGAGTTTGGACTAGATGATCTCTAGAGGACCCTTCCAACCTGAACCATTTGTGATTCTGTGATTTTTGCTGGGAGTCATGCTGAAGGGAGGGAAGTCAGAGGCAGGGAGGACACCTTTCCGAACCATCTTTCCAAATTAAGATACTATAACATGGTAATCTTCTGGCAACTGAAAGACTAAACTTAAGTATTTCGTTCAAGCCTACAGGCAGAAGGTATGCATTATCTTTTCAAAAAGGAATAGCTCAGATGGGAGCATCAGTACTGTGGATATCCAAAATGACATGATGCCTATCCCATCTGTAGGTTCAAGAATTGGAGGCTGCTTACCTAAATTCCTGCTTACTAAATAAACCTGCTAGAATATGTGAAGTCTCATCAGAAATATGTGTTTCTCTGCCCTGACTTTAAAGCTAAATCTATTTACACTTCAATATGCAATAGCAGATGTCTTTTTGATGATTAGGTGTTGATTCAATTTTAAGGAATTACCTATTTTGTGATAAAGAACACTGAAAAGAGTAATTAAAACTGAGTTAAACAGAAAAATATCCCTGAAATGCCGGATCACTGATTCAAGTGATTTATCAGGGCTCCCTCATTTACATTTTTCTCTCAAATATATACCATTACTTTAAAATACAAAACTGAGGATCTGCCTTCAGCTGTAGCAGCTGGGTGTGGGAGAGAATGGGGATATCAGTTTGTTTTATTTTGCTCTGTATTTACTGAAACTGCAATGATGAATCTTATCATTTTCAACATTTTTGTTTCTCCTAACACAAAAGGGAATATTAAAGTCCACATGGGGAATAAATGCACCAAATAGCCCTCAGACCTACCGTGGACCTTATAAGTGATTAGTTTTGCTGGAGTTCAAAGCACTGACTTCCAGTTTATTGAAATGCTAATGATTTTTTTATTATAATGAAAATATTGTTTCCCCCTCTAAAATATTATTAGTGCAGTTTCAAAAATTAATGTTGTCGTGTGCTTCATTTTTCATTAATCTACTAGTTCAGTGCTGAATTTATTTACAAATCTGCCTCTTTATTCTGTTCATATCTCTTTGCTCAATCAAGTTTAAATTCTATTTTTTATATGACAGCAGAAGTATATTACTGCAATTAAAGCATCAGTGAAACAACCCATGGGGCCACTTTGCCATTTTATAGAGTGAGCATTGGCCTTTTTAGATTCTAACTGTATGCAGAAAGAATGCAGCAACAGGGTTTCTACAACAACAACCAAACAAAAAACAATAATCAGCAAACCTAGGCCAAAAAGAAAATGGTTGCTAAATCCCCCCAAATAACCAAACTAATATTTATTAACACAATACACATTTTTCCTTCTCTCCTGTCCTTGGCTGGCCATGTGCAGTGATTCAGTTTTGTTGCCATTTCTCAAACACTTCTTGTAATGCAGTCAGTATCAAATCATAGGAGTTCCTTCCAGCAGTTACTTCATCAACAGAACTACCATTTGTCACCTATTCATTCTCTCCTACTTTCATCAGGCTGAAGAGTAGCTGGTGGTGTGTTTTATTCTAGAAATATGTGAACTATGTGAATATTCATCCTCAGTATATGAGAATGATATTTTTTCTCCAACTCTTGCTGCTTAACTCTGATGCAGATTGCAGACTTTCAGAGTTATTACTCACTATGGATCCTAATTTGGAAATGGCAATTTCAATGCAGATTGGTAGACAAGTATTAGTTGTCTTTAGCATAGCCAGGTCAGGGAAACATGTTGTATTTCATTATATCTGTTCCAGCTTCTCCTTCCCTCTAGTGAGGTCTGAGTTCTTCTTTCATCTGTCTCTTCCCATAGTGAAAGTCATTTGAAAATGCTGGGAGAGGCCAGTGGTGGGACAAAGGGTATTGGGTAAATTGAAAGGCAGTTCTATCTCCAGGTGAGGAAGAACTTCTTCACTGTGAGGGTGACAAAGCCCTGGAACAGGCTGCCCAGAGAGGTTGTGGAGTCTCCTTCCTCTCTTAACCATTCTGTGATTCTGTGAGCAGAAGGCCTGTTTGTGAGCCAATGCGTTGGTAACTGAGACTCTAGCATATCAACATAATCATTCACTAAACTCCTTGACTTCTTATTCTGTAGGTTGAGAGTCTTTTAACAGCTGTTGCTACTTGATCATTTCTCACTCCATCTTCCTGACCAAGAGCTAATTTGAGATAGACATTCATAGTTCTAAATATACTGAAGTGTTCAATCTGTTCTACGTTTAGTAAAGCTTACTGTAATGTCAGTAAAATCAGGCTAGCAAAATACAGGATATACATTTATAAGACGTAAAGTATGCCCTTTGCTTACAGTTTTGCAATATCCAGTGCATCCACAATGTGTTTCATAGGTTCTGAATTTAAGATTTTCCTGTATGCATCAATGGATAGATAAATATTATCCTGATATATCTCAGCTTAAAGCTTGTAGAACTAGCTGAATCTGGATTCTGATTTGGGAAGACAAAGGATATTTCATGGAGTTATATTCTATGTCTGTCCTCCATGTCGGAAAAGTGAAAGTTTTAGTTTATAACAGTACAGAATTATGAGAGATTGTACCTTTTAAGTTACTGGTGGAAAGTGTTCTTCATCTAATGCTGGTAATTTGGAATTCATGATAATGCAAAATTCCAAAAAGCATTGTGTTTTAGCAACAGAAAGAGTAATTATTATTTAACTAGAACCTAACTTATTTGTTAGGTTATTTGATGCCTTTTCTTATAGCAACCCATAAATGGTCCTGCTGATACACCAAATTTGCCCTTCATGAACTTTCAAGGCTCTGATTTAGGTTTATATAAAAGTGCTGAAACTCCCACTAATCTAAGAGAATAACAACTCATTTTGCTGCTAATGACTGTAGGAAATTATTTATATTGCTATTATCTGGGGGAGAGAGCATGTTGCCAAGGTTAAATGCTGAGGCATAGAGTTATTGCACAGCACATTACTGGCTTTCTTTTTAGATGTAAATCATTCATCTGGACAGGAAGAATTACTGTTCAACTTTTAATTCTCCTTTATTTCAAAATGCCTTGAACATATTTAAGCATTCTATGGTATTTTTCCTTCATCTTGCCTTTCTACTTATCCTCCTTCTAAAGTACTGGTACTGTGCTGTGTTCTAATCATAAGCTCTGCCTTTCTTCTAAAAAAGCTTTTATATAGCAAACTTGTTTTTGATAGAACTAGTTGGTTATCTGAATTTGAGCATATTGATGTTCATGTAGGCAGCCCAGACAACCAAGGATTTAAAGGGAATCTGGCCTCTCTCCATAGTGTAGTGATGGACTCCTTGCAGCTGCATTGTGCTCCAGTATGTAGAGGTGACTTAAAGTAACTGTGATCCAACTTGCATATTGCTCCATCAGCTATTATGACTTCCCTGTTCTGTGGCTGGATTTTCAGCCCACAGATGGATAGTCTGCCACTAGTGTCTCTTACAGCCCCAGCACGTAACCAGCTTTGCTCATCTTATGTGATGTGAACCTTATTTTTCCTTTCATTAAAATCATTATCCTTTCCGTTAGAGACAAGTAATGAGACCCACTGATGTCTTCACATCACTAATTAGATCCTAAAGTAATTAGATTGTAAAGAAAATGTAACTCTTTTAAATTATTCCTTATATTTTTTGCTGTACTAATACCTACACCAATTTTGAAATCATAAAATAAAACTGAAGTTCAAGACAAGTTTGAGTTTCCCATTTACTATTTCATTTTCTTCTCTATCTGAGCTATTTGAGGCTTAACATAATGACTTTAAAGAGTCTTAAAATCTTAATTTCTTGAAGATTACAGTAGTGATGGAGAGTGAATAGATACTGAAGATTAAGGGGAAAAAATCTGCTAAATGTTTAATAATTCATCCTAAAATCTACTCAGTGAACAACAGCAAAAGTTTTGCAGAATATGCAGTTTTAAAACTTAAAATAATCTGTAGAACAAATGAATTGTGAGGAGAAAACAAGTCTTAAGCCTTTCATTTTGAGTGATGAAATAGAAGATATTTGTATCACTTAGCAACCCTTCCCAGATGACAGAAGCTGATTAAGTAGATCAGAACAATGTGGTTTATTTGCGTGAGGCCTTCTAATTGGCAACACAATAAATCTATAAACAATAAAATTACACATTTTATTCTAAACGAAAGCTCAGGCAGTAGACTATCAGTAGTACATCCTTTTCTGACATACTGCTTT
This sequence comes from Nothoprocta pentlandii, assembly GCA_013398315.1. Lineage (NCBI taxonomy): Eukaryota > Metazoa > Chordata > Aves > Tinamiformes > Tinamidae > Nothoprocta > Nothoprocta pentlandii. Next base: position 204,934 of record VZSG01000080.1, read on the forward strand.
CACTGTTTTTAATTGATAGATACCTGTCAAAAACTTAGCTCTGAGGGTACTTTCCATGCTATCTCCAACAAGAGTGTCAGTGCTCTGTCAACAGTCTAATTGCAGGAAGGGCACATTTTTTACTTCTGGTAGCACTGCACATACCCAAAATATCTGATGCATATGATCCCATCTGGTCCTCTCAGATAAGCAAGAATAGGGTGAGACAATACTGGGATGACAGATTTTTACAAAGAATTTATGGCCTTCAGAGCTGTGGTGTGAGCTACTCTAGGTGATGTTCTTTCACAGTCAGTAACATATTTGTAAAAACAATGGCAGGGTTCATTCTGCCTGTCTAATGCAAGCACAGGGTGTGCCATTGCAGTTGTTTTTCAGAGCTGCACTGATGGAGCCACTATTTTTTAATCCCCCTCCTCTGTTCTTTAAATACTTCCTTTGGGATCATAGCATGAGTAAACGTCAGGATTATAAGACAGAAATGGAAATCTATCAAAAGGATTATTTGCAGAGAGGAAAATTCTGTCGCAGAGGCTGCCTCTCAGATCCTTCTCTCTCCAACAGCTTGTACCATTCATCTAAGTATGCAGCACATGGTCACATCCGGGGTGGCCATCAAAACCACATGAGTGTATTCCCATTGTGCTTTAGTGCCTTTCTAAAGGTCATTCCAGCGTCCTTAGCGATGAAATAGATTGCTTCACTGAGCTTCTAATCATATTCTTTTCAGAATCAGAGAGAAATAATACCTTCAGTTTGATGCAAGATAGCTTTCAGTTGCTATGGAACCCCTACCTATTACTGCTTAAAATTTCATGGCTAGGTGGAGCTGAATGTAGAACATAACATTGAGAACAGAGGAGGACGTATGAGCTGAGGCTACAGAGCACCTTGCAGAAGGCTGGCTGATAATATCTGATATTTAATCATATCTTATAAACATATGATTATTTGAATCCCTAGGGCTTCCTCCCATCTCTGTCTGATAGAAGAGAGGCTGCTGTGTTTCTGTGTTCTCTGTGTGCCAGTAATGAGGCTGAGAATGGAATCCAAATTGATAAATGCATGAGCACCTGCACGCACAGAGACATGCACACAGTGCACCCAGGGCTGGCAGATTTGTGTCTGATAAATCAGCACAGAGGAAGGGCAGGGCCCCTACCAGCTCCCATGGAAGCACCAGGGCACTTCCGTGGTTTTCAGCAGTGCAGGTCATCTCCTCCTGTTCCACCACCCAGGCTCATCGACGTTGCTGGGAGGACATGTATGTGCCCTCGCTCTCTTGTTTCACAGGTACTCTCACATTTGTGGGTTTCTTTTATAAACATTTAAACATAAAACCTATTACCTACATTGTAAATTACTTATATCTTTCCCAATATGTTACTTATGTCTTATCTTACTTATATCTTCCCCAAACCATACATCTCATACAATAATAAATCAAAATGAATTACTTTCAGGAAAAGAATATTCATGCTCTTTTAATTATTATTTTTATTAAGTCTGCTGAAATACAGTATGAATACAATACTGTGACTGCACAATTTTAACATGCAAAGGATGAAATAATATATGAACTTGGAAAGTCAAGCAAAAGGCAGCAACACAAATAACTGATATATCAAACCATCTCCTCATGACTACTGCACATCATGTTGAATCTCTCCTTCCCTTCCACGCTAATTGTGCAATAACAGGAAACTTTTGTTAGAATAGAAAGACAATCTTATTTTGTCTTGCAAGCCTTACAGCTCAGGGAACTTGTTTTTAAAAGAGATTTAATTCAAAAATTCTGGAGCACATGGTTCATAATTCATGCAGTGCTTCAGGATTCAGAGTGACTAAAAAGACTGCAGTGTGATCCCTGGTGCATAACTGATGTGTTCACATGCATTTAGGTCAATGAAAGCTAATCATATAACTCTGGCATTTATGCTGGCGTAAACAAAGTTGACTACATTTAGCTGAATCATTACTTCATTGGATAATCCTTTCAGTTATAACTGAAAACAGACATTTAAAAATGTTTTACTTCTTTTCATAGACACATGAATTTATCTATATGTATTTTATGCTTCATGTTCTTATCTGAAATAACTGTTTTAAATTTCTACCTAAAAGATGTAATTTTAGGGGATTAGAAAAAATAATTGAGTTAAAACAAACATACTATTCTTAAAAGGAAAAAAAAAAAGTCTGTAAATTAGTATCTAGTTGATGGCTTATAAATATAACACCTTCAATATCACACTTCAGTGGAAGAATTTGGTTCAAAATTAAAACATTTAAATATGCTTTTTTATATTTAGGCATCTGTAGGTATTCCGCATGCCCGAGTCCCCACCAAGTCAATGGATATGTAATTAACACTGCCAGTGCAACTTACAGCTCTACTAAAGTTCTCCCTACGTACATCTTTATTGTAGTTTTGCACATACAGGAATCTAATTTCATAAGATATGCCTTAGAGCGACCAAGCCATACTTAAGGAGGAGATAGATCTAGTTCAGGACACTTAAATCCTTTAGGATGAGTCACAAAAAGGTGCCTCAGAGCATCTTGAATTCCAGTAGGTGCTCATGTGTGGTCAGTGGGTCTCTGTTGACAGCAGTGGCTATTACAATTAAAGGCACTCATATGTGGAGAGCTAAGTGAACAGGTCTGAACTCTGAACTGAATCCTACATTGGTTTCAGTAACACAGCAGGTTTCTCCCACTGGATCGTCTATATATGGTCATACTACCTTTTTTTTTTTTAAACTATTGAACTATATGAAAGAAAAAAAGTTTAGGTTTCTCCATCAAATCCACTGTCTAGATTCACAAAAGTATCCTAAATTGTTCTGCTGACACTTAGATTCCCACATCCACAATTTAGGTGCAGAACATTCTTTTCAGCTACCACTTAATTCTCAAAGCAAGATCAAAAGATCTCTGATTACCTAAATATTACATGAAGGTCGTGTAAGCACCTTGTACACATCAGCATTTTTCTCTGCCTAAACCTGCTGACGGTCTCAGTGTAGCAGGGTTCTCAGCACACCCTCAGCTAACAGGCTTCACGCTCATGATTGAAGGAGTGAAGATGACCTATTTTGTCCAATATGTTCAGTGATTAAAACACTTCTCTGGGAAGTCGGAGATGTTGCTTTGTTCTTATCTTGAGCATATTGGGTTTCAAACCCACCTCACACATTTTCTGAGGGAGTTCACTAACTACTGTTTCCTTTTGCAGCACTAAAAAAGATACCTAAAACCCAGCACTTACCTTTTGAATCCCTTGGATGGTCTCCTGCTGCTAATGCAGGACTTGTGGGTTCTATTCTTAGATACCTCTTCTTTTACCGTTTTACAGAGGGTGTAAACTAACATGGACTTACAGTAGTCACTATTTCCCAGTATCTTTTTTTTTTTTTATCTGTATTTGCCCTTTTTCTTATCAGTTACATAATTTGGCTTAAATAATACCATTTTCTCTCTGCAGATTAGTGCAATATTATCCCCTATTGTGCTCTTCAGAGTATGTTTGCAGCTATGATCTATTATTTCTTTTGTTATACTTGTAATATTGATTCATATAAAAATGCCTAATTATCCTTTTATGAAAATTATTCTGAATTGTATTTACATATCCAGAACTAAATTCAGAATTATACTCAGAATTAAAGACGTGGAAGCTTTATTGCTAGTTAGGAAAATGGAACACTAAGAAAACTGGTAATGAATTATATATACTCATTTGTGTATCTTGAATATAGGCCAGTAGTTTTGTATAAATGAAGCACATTTGTATAAATGAACCTGAATGATTTTTTTTTTTCAAACTATTAACTTCTTTCTAAAATTATTTTTTTTTATTCTTCACAGGACAATGATTGATACAGCTTGGCTTTAATCTGTTTATTTTTTTATTTTTTTACCACTTTCAGTCCAATACTTGGTAGACATATTCAGGTAGGAAAAAAAAGGTTTTATCTATGTCACATTGTAGAAAGTGTAGAAAAAGCATAAATCATTCAGTGCATGAGTTATATATTAGTGACCTATGTAGTATACAGATGGTTACACATTTATCAAACTCAGTCTAAATTACTAAATGACACCTCAAACAAATTTGTAGGGGTTTAATGTTGCATGTGAAGTGTTTCTAATTTTTATTATTATTCAGCATGGAAGAAATAAAAAAGGAGAGAAAGAAAACATTGGTTATCTGTTTTTTTGCTACTAATTGTCATAAAACTTTTCAAAATTGGAAGAGAATTATGTTTTTGATTTCATTGTCACAAAAGAGAATTTTGTGAGAAGAGAATATGGAAAGAGAATCCATATTTCCACATCTCCTGATTTGTCAGGAATGTTGCAAAGAGATATTTGGAAGAATCCTCTTAAAATCTTAGCCTTTGAGTTGTGATAGGACAAATTCTCTGCAGACAACAGGTCTCTCTATTGAGCAAAACCAGAACTCCCTTGATGGAACTTCCACAGGAATATTTCAGAAGACTCAGGGTCCTAACTGCAGTTGAGTTTGGCTTTGCTTATGAAAACCAAATGCAGACAGAAAAAGTAATTACGCTCTCCTCCCCAGGAAAAAAAAAAAAAAAAAGGATATTAAAACTCCTTTTACATGGTGAGAACTCTCATGCTAGTGTCGTGTTCAGTTACTGAAACATACTCATTTGGTACAATTTAGTCTCCTAGAGCAGTGAAAGTTTCTTCCCAGAACCCTTCCAAACACCTCCTGGTCAAGTTTCATGAAAATGATATTAGATACTTATTTGTAGCTAAATTAATTCAGCCTCGAGAGTGAGATGAATTTCATGGAACTTTCGGCATTTAAAGGTGAGACAACTAGTCTAACTTGGTCTCCTAGTTTCTTGTAAAGTTTCTTGTAAAGAACTAGGTTTCCTAGTAATTAGTAAAGAAACAGGCAACTCAGGTGAGGGGAATTTAGGTGAGATCAATCCTTCTCTGACCTTTATAATGATAAACTAGTGCTCTAATGAATATTGATAAATACATTACTAATTTTTCATATGAGCCATCTTCTTTGATCTGTTTATTTGACTTGCAGAATTACCACTTGGAAGACAAACTAATCATTCCCTTTTTACCATGTTTGTGCTTCATCACTCCTTGGTAGATGGCTTACAGGCAAAAAACATTTGCAATAAAAGAATCAAAGGTCAGTTTTCATGCTTCAGCAGTTCATAACCCCATTCCATAGGAAGCTCCATCAAGATAAATTCAGTCTTTTGCAGGATGTGGTTTTTAGTTCTGAGAGCAAGGCTTAAAATAAGCCATGGCATTGTGAGCTAACCTTTGTGAAGTAGACATTGTGGAATAGTATAGAAATGGGCTTCATTTTTTATGTTCTTTTTTTTTGTTGTTGTTTGTTTGTTTGTTTGTTTCTGAAACCTGGAACATAGGTTGTCCAAAAATACCCTCACCTCAAATATGCTTCTACTTTTACAAGCTAATTGTTAGTATCATTATATCTTTTGAAAAATATGCTAACCTCATATGCTTGGTGTCTATCATTGCTACTTCATGCTCTATTATGGAATCTTTTTTGATTTACTTGTGACAGCAGTAAATCTGGCCAGCTCAGTTTTCACCATTCACTTCTCTCACCAATGCCTGTCTGCTCAGAACTTCTAAATTTTTCCATTAACCTATGTATCATAGTCATGTCTAGTTTGGTTATTCTTCTGTATAATTCATAGCGGAGCATACAGTTGCATAACTTCACTTCTATACTTATAGACAGATTTTAGAAAATATAAATTTAAACTAAAACCATTTCTATTTTTATTCTCTTTTTTTTTCATTTTTGTTATTTTCTCACTTTTGTGTTTCTGTCACTGCACAATGGCAGAGATAACCTTTATATTTGCCTGGTTAAAGGCTTTTGCCATGAAGGCATGTTAATGTTTCTTAATTATATGACTTGCTACATTATATGACTGTCCTACAATATACTGTATCTTCCTACAAACTTTTCTTTGTTAAACACAATTGCTGCAAACGAATCATCCTGCTTTTTCTATTCTAATATGCTTGATATTTGTTCTTCATTTTTTGTAGTCTTTTGTGTTGGTAACTTTTCATGCTGTTCGGGGACAATTAGTCTCATCTTCTTTCCTTTTAGGGTCTTATGTAAACGTCATGTATAGAAACTGAGGCAAGGGTCACACTGTCCACATATTTCTTGTCCTTGAGTTTCATATTCTCACTCCAAAGAAATCTGTATTTCTACATTACTGTAAGTCTAAAGCCAATATAAATAGCAAGCATAGCACTTTACATCACTGTTAGTCTTCTCTTGTCTTTTAAAGCCAGTGTATAATTCATTTGGAAAACTTCTGTGTATCGTTCACAAAATAGTAAACATAAGGGGTGAGCATTTTGTAGTCTTGTATAAGATCATCAAAGCGTTATAATGATTACAGTTAATGAATTGATAACGATTTATTATCAAGCTTGTCTATAGAATTTTCAGTACAAATGTGCATCTGGTACATAATATTTCTCTGACATTTTCTACTTTTAAATTTTGCTGTATGTCTCTAGCTACTTGCACTGCAGGTGATAGGCTAACAAGTATTTGGTACTGTTAGTAATGCTGTGCTGTGACAAGAATTACAGCTTTGACAGTTGATCATTAGGCAATTAAAACCTCTTTAGTTACTACTACTTCTCATGCATTACTTCAGATATACATTGTGTAGACAGTCATATTTTGGTTACTTTTGGAAGTTTATTACACTTCATCAATAGGTTAATTAATTCTTCATCTTAATAAAATTTGTTGGTTTTTTTTCATACTGCATGACTCCTTGACAATGACATTTGGAGAGCAATGTAGTATCAGTAAAGACAATCCTATTCTTTTTGGAATCACTGGAAAAAAAACTACCCATCTGAGGTATTAATTTTCTGTGAAGCATATTCTTCTATTCATTTTTGATAGAAAGGATTATGTACTTGGCAACTGTGAAGGCTTCAGTGCTTCTAATATACTAATGTTTTCATTTAGACTGACTGTGTCTTCTGATAATTTGTCTTCTGATAACTTAATTTTGTGACTGGTTTCTTCTTTTCTTGCTATTATCATATTATGAAATTCTCTCTTATAACATATGACTACAAATATTACACTGTATGTGGCCACTGTATTGTGTACAAATAGCCACTGTATGTGGCTGGCTTTGCATGACTGTACGTCTTATGCTGGTGACATCCATCTCAATAGGGTCATTCTGCTTTGCTTTCTTTCCTCTGGACTTCCTCTTTTACATCTTCATGAGTTCATTTGTATGGGTATTCATTCTCTAGAAAAATCAGGTTAGCCTATTTTAGGCTTAAATAGACATTTTGTAAAACTCTCAGTGTGTAAAGGAGATAGTTAATGTGTGTTATTGGATCTGCTTATTATTCAAAGCTTATTCATGGCCATTAATAATGAAGTATGCCAATTAAACCATTTATCATCTCATGCATTATAACAAACAGGCATTTATATTTAAATATCTAGATTTTTTTAAACAACATTGAGATACATAATTTGAAAATCTTCTTTGCTTTTTTCCATGTTTTACACACCACAACAATAGGCCCGTGTTTGTGTAATAAGAGGTTATAGAGCTTGTACGGAAATCACAAAGCATTTCATTAAGCTAAAATATCAGAAGATAAACCAGCTGCTAAAGAGATGATCTGGAGCTGACCCTGAAAAGCAGAAGACTGAGAAAGATCAAGGCAGTTATGAAAGTGTATGGTTCACTAGTCAAGACATTTAGCTAACAGCTCATAAACCTAATAAAATTCATATGCAGTAACATAGTCAAGTGTTAATTTATCACAGATCATCTCATATATGTGTTTTACAGCCAAAAAGTTTGCATGATGCATAAAAGTACCTAAATAAGTACTGTACAGAATAAGGGTTCAAAATCAGTTTTTGTCAGATTTAGCTCTGTCTGTAAAGCATAATAAGGCTTAGCAAAATCAGTTTACAAAATTTCTACTACATAATACTCCAAGATTTCCTTGATGGAGTAAAGTACGCAATTTTGCTGATAAATGTACATCTTACCATTTTAAACATCTTATAGAATATTACACAAAAAGTAAGTGATGCCTTAAGCCCAGGCTAACATTCAAAACTGACACATTATGCTTTTCCCAAGCCCTTTGACAGTGAATGGATGCCTATTTCAAGCATCGTGTTCAGAAAATGCATCAGTGTTTTCCTAGATTACTAAGGTATTTTCAGTCTGCACTTGTCTGAACAGTTAACCTGTGTCTGAATAACAGACCACTGACAAAGGAGCTTTATGGACCTTGTGTTTTCCATGAATGTCAAAACATGGCACATTAGAAGACTGATCGTTACTTCTACATTAGACTGACATCTATGTTACAATGACAAAAAAAGCGATTATTTGTAGGAATAATTAACCAATTTTAACCACTTTTTTTTTTTTTAATCACCTGTAGGAAGAAAGATTTTTAATTAACTACTTAGTTTTCTCCTTTCTGCCACAAGACACATTAGTGAATAAGCAATCCTGGGAAAAGAAACTGATAGACACTGGTAAGAATGTAATAGCTATGTGTGAAGCAATATGTAAGATACTGAGATAAGGATATGACTAGACAGAAGAGAGTCCACAAATGTTGTCTACATGTGCAGACTATGAGATAAGGATATGACTAGACAGAAGAAAGTCCACAAATGTTGTCTACATGTGTAGACTATGATGAATATCCCTAAATTTAGCAGAGGTTTAGATGTAACAATTTTAGGCATTATCTTAAAAAGTCCACAGAAAGTTAAGGAACAAGTCCAAGAATTCTTTAGTAACTGATCTGTACTGCAGAAATCTTTACATCTTCAATGCCTTATTTTTTTCTTGAAGAAAAAAGAATTGAAAAAGATTACAGAAAGTATTTTCTATAAACAGCAAAGTAGAAAGTATTTTCTATAAACAGCAAAGTAGATTTTATATTCATCATGTTCCTCTTACTTTTTCCAAAAGGCAAGACTTTTCCAAAATGCAAGACAAAATCCAAAACTTTAAATTATGAAAAATACAAAATGATTATTATAGTTTTAATTTTAGACTTTAGTGTTTTTAAATGGTAAAGGAAAAGTCAAGGAATATATTCAATTTACATCTCTGATTGAAGAAATCTTAATTCTCTCCCCCATCACTCTTCTGCCTGCTACAGGAAAGTTAATTCATCAGGACAAAGAAGATATATAAATGAGAGAAGGACCTGGAGCAATGATGAGTCTTTCTTACTGTCCTGTGACATATGTGTTTAACTAGTGATCATATACTAGATCAAGAATCAGATCAGGAAATGAAGTTAATACCAAGGAGACTGTGTATCTGTAGGATAATATCTAAGATGCAACATTGCCTTTTTTTGCGGGGGAGGAGAAGTGGAGAAAGGGGAAATGAGTGATAAATAATCCATTGGTTACACAAACTTTGTTTAATTAGCACATTGTTAGTAGAAACTAACTGACAGAGGAAGAAACTGTTAGTGGAAAGACCAAGTGACTGAAAGATAAATATGCACTACTGGAAGATTCAAATAGTCTGTGAAATGATTGATACATGGACATTGTTTCATATTAGTTCCTCTGATGGCTCTAGTCACCCTTCTCCATTTTTATTACATCATTTAAAAAATGAAGAAATAATGCTATTATTCAAACTAAAAAGCTGCTTAATTTGTGTAAAAAGCCTGAATGAGAATCCATAAAAAATCTCTTTCTGTAAACATTAAACATTATTTTTTGATTCTTTATTGCACATTTTGATGAAAAAGTTAAAAAATGCACATATCTAAAATGTCCATAATAGTAACTGTTAGCATTTGAGTACTGCTATCTAAATATTAACACTTCAGAATGATTTAAAAATTATATTATATATTATATATTATATATTATATATTATATATTATATATTATATATTATATATTATATATTATATATCATATATTATATAATTATATATTTATATATATTAAATATATTATATATATATAATTATATATTATATAATAAATTATCTTGATTATCTTAATAAGATTTGATTTTTTTTTCTGGTTTGGGAAATGAGACACTGTTTAGATTTCTCTACCTTTTCAAGGCAGGTTAAGAGGTGTTTTTATTCTTTCATTAAGAAATAGGGAATCTAAGCTTGGATATAAATTCAACATTCCTTGCTTGGGTAATAATCATATTGTTTGACTCATTAACTTCACTCAGCAGTTAGAGTAAATTTACTGAGACTGGTAACTAACCAAGAGAAATTCAGCTCTAAGAGCAGTATAAGCCTGTATAGTGCTTTGAAGGTTTTGAAATTAGTGGGAACAGAGTCTGTCAAAATTCTTATCAAATGTAATATAAAAGTTCACACTAACTTCAATGAAAATTGAGAAAGTCTCATAAAAATGTCCAGATGATCAAGAACATATTTAGCTATAGACGTGTGAATAGCTCTATTGAAGGTAGAGGAAATTGTTCTCACTCCTAAAAGAGCATATGTTTGAAGAACTACATTTCTTTAATGTAATAACTAAAAAGACTTTGAATAAAAAATAAAGTCCTGTCTTTGAGATGAAGTGGTGTCCTTCTGGAGAAGGATGTAGATGTTTATAAGTCTTTAGGAAAATATATGTCAAAACTCTTCAAATATTTGGAGCGATTCAATGAAATGATCTCCAGAAAAAGATTGAGATCAGCTGTAGAGAGGGGCTCCACAGGTACTCAGTCTCGTCAGTCCTTCTGAGAATGCTGTACAGTCAAACTGATGTAATGGACTTCACAAAAGTAACTCTAGATGAGACCTGAAATTCATTTGTTCAGAGTCTTCTTCCACAGTGGTTAGCAGGTGTCTGCTATAGTTCCATTTTTGTGCCATTATTATTTTCTGTAACACGTGTCAGGATGTACATGTACTGGAAAGGATTTAGCACAGCTAATCCCATTCCATTGTGTTGTGGACATGCCTTATATATTTTTAACAAATAACTCTCAGTGTCTTAGCACGTATTTAACGAACAATACTCTTTGAAACAAATATTCTATAAATAACATACATGCATAACAGTGATTTCCAGGCAAGAAATACTTTATAATCCACTTTAATTTAAAGAAATAGGTATCTTGCAGTTCAGTTATTTTCACTGTCATCTAGATTATTTGCCTGGATTACAAATAAACTTTTATTATATGGAATTGAGTGGGAAGAGAGAAAGAATAAAGACAGCTATAGCCAATTATGGGAAATGTCTTTAGGCTACTGCTTGGGTCTGTTTGTGTAATTCTCCATTTGCTCATCCTTACTATGTGAATATGTTCCCACACCTGTCACTGACATATCTGTCTAAATACAAGGAGGAGGCCTGTGATGGCATGAGTTCTCAGATTTATGATCAAAGAATCAAAAAGCTGAAGAGTGCCCAAGTTCTTATTTTCAGGCAGCAAAAAGAAACAAACAACAAAACTCTAGGAAATAGAGTTGCTCAATAAGTGACGTCACTGAATCAATAATCAATATTGATGTCACACACATCAATAAGTGATGTGTGGGCATCCATGCTTGCTACGGTCATCTCCAGTCTCTGAAGATGAATGTGACTGAAGAGAAGCATGAACTGCCAAAATGACAGAGGCAGCTGGCAACATGGGTTTTCTCTCTTATGAAAACCGTGAATATGGGCAATTACCGTGCCTGACCACAGCCTCAGTAATTTAGAAATGATGGTGATAATGGCATGAGTGTTTGGTCATTAAATAATGTGTGCTTATACACTTGGAAAACAGCAACATCTGCCCAAAACAGTTTGTCTTCCAATGAAATCTGTAGTGGAAATATGCAGTGTTACTGCCATTCTCCTGACTGACTGAAGCAGAAAGCATCAGGAACTGAATGCATATACAGGCTATTTTATATATACTATAGAGATATACATATACACATACACACATAATACATGTTTAATTTCTTGCAATTTTTCCTCCATCTATATTATTTTTTTTCCCAAATTAGTCAGAAGTACTCTTTACTTCCTTGTCCTCTTCAATAGTCTCCAGTGGAATAGAGAAAGAATGTTATTTATCACTTAATTTTATAATTTCAACCAGAAATTATTACTGCAAGAGGATAGTGTATGTTTCATGCTTGTGAATTTGGCTTTTATGGCCTGTAGATTCTCAAAGGAAAAGAAGAAAAAAAAAGATAAACAAGAAGCCTTACAATTGGGATTTTTTTTCTATTGGGAAAATTAATATTATTCCCATTCTCAACACACACATTATTAATATAACTACATTCTCCCTCTGGTCCTGCACAAATTCATGATCTTATTTGGATAATGAAGCAATTCACACATCATCCGAATACAAATAAAATGCAAATAAAGATATGGTTTATCACCAGAGACCAAACTGTATGTAGAAGACCAGATGCTCGTATAGACCAGATTCTTGTATAAAGCCATCCTAAATGGAAGGAGCAGTATTGTCAGATCAAAATAAATGCTGTTTAGAAATCACAAGAGAAGAAATGATCAGTTGAAATATGCATTCCTCATAGTCTCAGGAGTACTCTACTGCTGCCTCAAAATCATGGGTTAGTATCATGATACAAAATGACAAATAGATACAAAAGCAATTTGGGGTTTAACTAAGAATGGTGATGGCGTGTTTTTCCCTTTTAGACTATAATTACAGTTATTCACCTGTTGTTCATACTTAGGAAAGATGAGTCAGAATTAGACTGAAGACTCCCAACACTTTACTCACCCTAATCATCACTTTTTTTCCCCTGAACTCTACAGCCACAATATGCTCGCTGCATACGTGCATTAATATCTTCACATTTCTGGCAAGAGGTAGTCTTTTTTTTTTTTTCCTATATATTTTTTATGCATCACAGGTCAGGTCTTCTGACCTTGCTCATATGGTCAGAAGCAATCAGTGCAGACTGTTACCAGATCTCCTGGAATGCACAGCACAGCTTCTGCCCCTGTTCCACTCGTAGGAATACACGGCACCCTCCCAAATCTACCAACGATGCCGTTGGTTTCATGCTCTTTGGAGACCTTCTGTGGAAGTTTTTCAGAAGAACTTCTGGCCTTTGAAAGAAAAATCGTCAGCATCAAATCCTTCACAGCAAAGTGCATTAATATACAGTGCCCTTAATGCTGCATTTGTTCGGTGCCTTTGGCAATTTGCTACAGCGTTAGATGGAGTGATGTATAATGTTAGAGGGAACCAAGGTTTCCAGAGAAATGATGGATCTTTAGCACAGGAAACTTAAGATTATGAAATACAATTTAATATTAGCTGCTGGTTTCTTCTGGCCCTCTTGATCTCTCTTGGGAACAAAAAGCTCATAGAAATATTGCTTGTTCCACAGGGAAAAATCCTCTTCTGAAACAGAGAATTAACCTTGATTCTCGGTGCGCTTTTTTTCCTCTCGCTCTCTTACAAGCCAATCACGAAATAAATTATTATCCTGTCACTTGTGGAGTCACATATTTCACATCTCTTGAAGTTTGCAGTGGTAGGTAAAAAAAAAATAAAAGAGCAAAGTGTATGAAGTAGGAAGAGGGCAGAGAGCTCCAAAGCAATTTATTTTCTCAAGTTAACAAGAAAGAACAGATTTTTTAAAGCAATTACAGAAGAACGTATCTGTTTATAGTTCTATAAAGAAGGAAAGGAGGAATCAGTAAGGTCCACATTTCAATTTTCATACATTTTAAGTCTGGATAGAAAAGTTTTATTTCTTTGGAACTTGAGAGGAAGTAGTTTTGTCTATTTGTAGCTGCCTAGTTCTCACCTTTCTTCTCCCACCTTCCTTCTGTGAGCTCTTCACTGCAGCGCAACACAAAGAATATGTCAACTGTGACAGAAAAAATTACTGGTACAGTAAATTGGGCAGTGAACCAGATGCCATCCACACTGTTCGGTCTTTATTGCTCTCACTGGGTTTTTGTTTTCCTTAGTAAGGGACATAAGGTTGTAAAGTTTCTTAGTAGAAAGGCAAATAACATATTCAACTTTAAATGGATGGTACGAAAAAGCTCACAAACAGTGAAAAGAACTGCTTTGTACCTCCATTCTGAAGATTCTGAGGAAGAAAAATAAGACTATTGCCAAAAATACTTATACAACATGTGTCTTTCTACAGAGAGGACTGCATACCTATATTTTTAAATACGGCATGATTTTTTAAAATTATAAATATATATATACACACATATAGACAAACACATATATAATTATTTATATACACTTCCAAACTAGATATTTGACAATGTAATCATTTTATATCAGATGCCTTTGTTTCTAATTGTCTAAATCAGATTATAAATATCTCCCAGATACTTGATTTTCCAATTGTTAATGGGTAAATGATGGATTACCATTGTTTTCCTATAGATAAATAGAATTTTTTCTTCAGCAGATTTAATCTACACTTTAATTTTCACTTTAGGTTTGGAAGCCAGTACTGTTTCATATCCTTTCTAAATAAATATTTTTTCTTGGTTGATTTCAGTAAACAAACAAATTTCATGTGAGCAATGTACTCTACCAAACAGTTTGATGAGGACGATGAGGATGGTGAGAAGTAATGGACTTCCATCACTATATGGAAGTAAATATGTAAGTCTTCTTAAACTGAGGAATAATTGGGTAACTAAGAGAACTCAAATAATAATAGGAATGAGACTCATCTACATTTGGGCTTCTTTTGTGGGCTGCTCAAACGTGGTGTAGGAATAGGTTGCTGGCCAAACCCTCTTTTAATAAGTGAAGGGAACATAGGGCAATATTTAACAGAAGGTCAGGGAATCATGACATTAAGAGCTACGGACATAAAAATAGGTTTTATCAGCTGTAAGCTAGTCACAGTCATCATAGAAATACCTCAAGCCATTCAAATTATTTGCATGTAGGAGCATTTAATGATAATAATAAAAGTTGAAGAACAGGCTGCAGAAATGCCTTATAGAGGATATGGTAGATAGTCACTGAAGTTCACTGCAAAACTGAGGCCAAGAGTATGACAAAATCCTTATATAAACAACTGGTTTTATGTATACTGATAATAAGGAGATAAGATTATTTCAGGATAACCCCTATAACCCCTGCTACCAAAAGAGAAGTATAATCCCTGCTCTTCTTATATCCTCCTAATAATATCCTAATCTTCAATTGCTGTTAGTAAAACAAAGAATCCTAACCCAGGCAACAGGGATATCATGATGCTTCAAGATGGCAGGATTCAACTTTACTGAAACAAGAGTAATTATTAATTATCACTCTGCCTGTGCTTTTGTATTTTTATAATGCACTGGGATGGAAAATCTATTGCAAATATTATTTTTCAATTACTTAAGCTAAGCAATGTAAGAGAAATATAAGCGATGGTACTTCTTACTGCTGGACAAACATTATCTCTATTTATAGACAACACAGGAACAAATAAATCCTGAGAGAGATGTTCCAGTATAATTAATTTAAAGTTATGTGGTTTAAGATACCCCACCCTGCATCTTCTGATATAGGCTGCTACTTACATGAGGCCCCAACACTGCCTCTTTATGCAAAGAGTTTTTCTCACCTACTGGGGCAGGTTCTCTACTGGCATCTGTTAGGAGACCACAGTGTTAATTAACAGTTTTTTTTTCAGCATCGCAAATGTTTTCTAACCACTGGCAACTGAAGTGCATACCCGCATAATTGTCAGTGTTTCAGGATTTTTAGTGCATTAAGAAGTATTTCCGCTCTTCTTGCTATTTAGGGTTAGCTTCAGGAAGGCTCTTTGATTACTTACAGCTGTACAGGCATTATTTTTCTTCCCTCACATTGCCACATTCGTGTCTTTATTTCCAAGCCTTAGAGAAGGAAAAGAAGGTTATTCACATTTTCTAAGCCATGTCTAACCCATGCAAAACAAGTGTGGTTTGTATTTGCATTCACCCCCTTTTCTTTTTTCTTTCCAGCTGACAGCATCATCTTGAAGAACACTGTCAGGTGCAGTGGACCAGATCTAAAAGGACAGCAAGAATGTGTGAAATAAAACAGGGAAGAGACATAGAGATTTGCTCAAGAGAAAAAGTAAGGTTTCTCTTTTTCCTCTACTTTCACTAAAAATTTTGGACATCAACAAAAGTAAGTGTCAGAATTTTAAAATTATTTATTGTATATGAACTTGGGAGTTCCATAGTGTGATGGTGCTGGAGAGCTGCATGAGAGGAATTTGGCTGCTTCAAAACTGCACTTTAATCCTTGTTTCGTAGATTGGCATGAATTAGTTCTGATTATTATAATACTACTGTTATGTAAGTATTATGTTGTTATGTTGTTATTACTTTGCTGTGCAAAGTCTGATCAGCTTTTCCATAAGCAGAAGTTTTAATCTGTAGAGTAGCAATTTTGTATTGAGTAATTCCAGTACTGAAACAGAGCTGTAGCTTTTAACCTCTAGTTAACTAAACAAACTGGAGAGAAAGCAGTTACTTAGTGGATATAGTAGTACATTTACATGTAGTAGCACATGTAGTAAATATAATTCAGTCCTTTGAACTATGAACTCAGAATTTTGAAACCCTGCCAACTGTGTGCCTCTAAATGGTTGGCTGTGCTGCATTATGCAACTCATTTGCTAATGTTCAATGTATCTAGTCTGGCTCTCTTGTTTTAAACAAGTTTAAACTAGATGTCAGAGGTGTGAGGCTTATGAAGTTTATGAAAATATATCACAGTTTACCTTTAATCAGTCTTTCCTTGAGAAGCTGAACAATTGGAAAGTAATGGGGCTGCAGTCAAACTCGCCTAACTGCAAGTTCAGCATCTAAACTGAGCTGTTAGTCCTAAACCAGCAGTAACAGAACACTTTATTGTATTGCTTTCCAGTGCTGGTCTGCTTTCCAGTGAAATTCTGTCTCTGAAAAAGTATTGTCTGATGATGCAGGAGTTCAGGGATATGCTTGATGGGGATCTAATTCCAGTTTTATTGCTGAAAATAGAACATAAATTCTATAGAATATAAGTAGGTATGTAAACATAAATAACTTATTTCTCCTGATGATTTAAAACAGAAATCATTGTGGTTTCCAGGAACAGATCCAGGTTTTCCACTTAAGAATCATCTGAAAAATGACAGAATTGTTACTCTTAAATAAACTCTTTCACAGATGTTAAGACTTGGCATGTACACTTTCTTTTCTTTAAACTTTGGCTGTTACCTGATCCTACAATAATACTGATTATCTTTCTGTCATGGTATCAAGTTTGGAGAGAAAGGAGGAAAAACAGACTGATTAGTAAAGATTTTAGCAGCTTGTCAGAAACAGCATTTGGAACAAATTCTTGTCTAGTGCAATTAGTTGGAATCAGGAATGATAGCATATGTAAAAGATTTTTTCCTATTAATTAAAAGTCCCTTAATTACTCTTATCAAAGCTCATTATCTGCTTTTGGGTATAAGGGAAAAAAAGATCTTTAAAAGGCCAGTTATTCTAGTATCAAAAACTCAAAAATTTATTTTTTGTGTTCTTTGTGATCCTTATAGACTCTTGCAGAAAAACTTTACTGAATTCAGACTTGAAGTTCTGCCGAAGTTTATTTCATGTCCAAAGCCCACTCAACCCTGAATATTTTTTCAGCCTTTTCTAATGTTGTTTTTCTATTTCCCTTAGCAACAACAACACATCAAAGCATCTTAAAGCTTATAGAGATGTGTAGAGAAAACGATCCTGTAGGTGAACGAGGGGTATCAGATTCTAGGGATCTGTGTTTGCTTCCTACCAGCTGAAATTTTCCTACAAAATCTTAGATTTACTACTTAACATTTCTGTATTTCAGTTCTTCTTCTGCACAGAAGGGATAAAAATAGATTGCTTTCTTCCTGCTTTCCATCTGACTTGTTAAGGTGGAGTGAATTGACAAGTGCACTGTTTTTGCACAGAAGTTCATGTAATGGGTCACAGCAGTCTTGTTGTACATAGAAGTCATTCATTCTGCCCTACTTCTTCAACACTATATGCAAATGTCCAACAGGAAGGAAAACAGACAACTATTTCATTAAATGCACAAATAACATCCTAGTGAATGCATATACTACTGTACATACAAGATTTTTTACAGCAGTTTATTTCCTCTAAATCTGAGCATATGTTAGATTTATGTACGTATGAGGTAGCACTCCTCTCAAAGCAGTAAGTGGCCATGAAAATAAAATATGTTCTATTAAAGATAAATCTTTCTGTTCTATAAAATAAACCTGTTCCATTAAAATAAATATATTTTTCCTTAATATTTACCCTTCCCTTCATCCATCTTGCAAAAGTCTATAGACATGTTCTGCATTTTAATTTGGAGACCTGAGGACACTTGAAAGGGGACTGCTGATCCTGCAATAGGTACTGAAGCAAAGGAGCTTACATTTAAAAGCTCTGCTGTTTTAGTCAGTGTTTTCTGACTAAAGAAATGTGCTATTCTGCAACATACAACCTTGCTCTGTGTACCAGTTTTTCTGGCAATAGTTTTCCCTGAGTCCTGTTTCTTTTTTTTTATTTGTTTTTAGTGTGTGATTTGTTTGCTTGTTTTGTTTTTGTTTCTTGAGGATTTTGCAGAGGACTAAACCATATTCTGGATCATTGATAAATTTGAATTTATGTTGTACTCATCTAATCTACTCCGTATGGCATTAATACTTACACATGGCATGAGTGTAAAAACAAAAGGGTTTTAGCACACAACTTCTGGTGACCATCACAGTCAGAAAGTGTGGGTAAAGTGCAGGTTATGACTGGAATGGATTCCTCCTTGCAGTCTTTCGCAGGCACCTACGTGAAAGTAGGGTTTTCAGATCTAAGCCTAAGCAAGGAAGTGTGGGAAGAGGAACTGTTTCTGTATTGATCCTCTCCCCTCTCCCTATAGAAGACATTGCAGATGGAGATGGGAAGGATACCTAAGAAAAACTCGAATGTGTGGATCTGGGCTGATCTTAACTATTGCTGTAAAGAAATAGACCTAACTTGACAAAACAGTAATCATGTTCAAATGGGTCAATCTAAAAGAAAGAGGAAAGATATTGTAAACAAATCTCTAGAACTATGTCAAATTAAGCAGTAAATATATTTTAAGATTTTATGTTTAAAATATTGTAGATTATCATAATGTAAAAATTATTATAGTGATGCACTGGAAGAAAGATGCTATAATAACACATTCCCGTGTCCAGCTGCTGCTCTGTGAAATGCAACAGGGAACTACTTCTGACATGAGAAATGGCTAAACGTGGAGGATGGGCTAAACATATCTAATCTCATTTTCTCTGTGATTTGGATTGTATAATCTTTGACTTTGTTATTAGCTTTCTTTGTGTTATTGACCCAAGTCAAAGATCTTTGGGGATTGATATTTTTCCAAACATCATGTTATGGATGATCAAAACTCAAACACTACCTGAGAGCACAGAGGGTGAAAATGTTCATAGCACAGTGTGAGAAGGTATAGTTAATGTTAGGTTATGATGCCTTTTTTTGTTATTTAATCCTGCTGTGTTTATTTCAATCCTGAGTTACCATATATGCATCTTCTCCCCATATTTTTCTCTATTCAAGTCAATGTGGGTTTTATTATCCATATGTTGTGACCACAGCAATTTACCACAATGTGTTTGGTGTTTGTTTGTTTGCTTGCTTGTTTGTTTGTTTTTCAAGTCTGTCTTCTGTTTACAGCTCCAGGTCAGGCAAACCTCTGAACAGTGCTTAAACATTTTAAACTGTACATACATCAATGGGACCTAACCACATGTCTAAGTAATTTGCCTAAAGGGGAGAACATGTTGAACTGGAAGATCTGTAATAAACTGGCGATAACTGGTGAATTAAGAATGACTGTTGCCAATGACTTAATTACGGCAAGAGTTTTCCATACTGACGTGCCATATTTGAAATTTAGACAAAAAAAAAGTCAGATTTAATTGCAAAATATTTTATAATTTTTATACCTTGTAAGCAAAGATGTCACCGTACATGGCAGGCTTCAGCTACAAGAAAATACTAACGAGGCCAAATTTTATTACATTCTTGAAATGCTGCTGGACAGCAAAGCCAAGGCCTCCATGTACTTGCAAAAATGCCATGGGACATGTAAAGCTGCAAGTAGCCAAGTCTTAATGTCGCTGTTCTTCCAAAGAAGCTGTTGTCCTTCTGCTGCAGCAGGTGCAACTTCTGGAATGACAGCTTGTTTCCATTTATTTTGGCCATTAAGAAATACTGGTTCAAAGGGGAAAAAGCAGCCCTTAATAAAGGATTAGTAGCAAATAAATTATTAGTGGAAGAATCTCAACACTACTCACACTCAGATGGGTTATTCTGAAAGAAAGGGCAAAAAATCATAATCCTGGGGACTTTGACAGATTATTAAATCAATAGATTTTCAAAGTTATTTACACTATCTGATAGCCATATAGCTAATAAATTCTGTGATACAGAGCTCAAACAATTGTTCCAACATTCATTTAATACTTGGATCATTGAAACAACCTGATCTTTTCTCATCATTTATTCATATTGCAAATAGGAAACAGGCCAGTATTTCATAACTGCCTCTTATTCCAGTTTACAGTTGTAAAATGATGGTGCAGTAGTTTGGATCACATCCTGGGAATTATTTCATCCTCTTCTTATCCTGAGTCTAAATAAGCCAGTCAAGTAAGATGATGTATTTTAGTTTCACTCATTTACTTTTTACTAAACTTATATATGCCATGTGCAAGCCTTATTTTTATGTCATGCTCATGTCAAGAGGTAACCAAAGGAGCATTTGTTAGTACTGCTTATCTTGGCTGAGTACAGGATAAGCCTCACTTTAAAAGAGTCCCTCTTATAAAAGCTTAAAATGTGCCTCCTTTTCCTCTGGAAAGTTCACAAAAAAGTAACTGCTAAAGAGAGAGTAACAGGAAAAAAATACACTGCAAACCACTGTAGCATGAGGATGAGCAAGCCTGATACTGAAGGAAAAGAGATTCAGCAGACTGGAGAAAGTCAAGAGTATCCTCCTCTTACAAACACAATATTGCTGTCCAGGTCACAGTAACCTCTCATCTGCTTGCTAAGGCTGACTGCATCATTTTATTAACTCAATGACTGAAGTTGGACGCAAGAAGTGCAGGATGAAAATAACCCTTCCCTTAGAATATCTCCTGTCTCCTAAACAGCTAGGAGAAAACATAAGCAGCCAGCATACGATATTGTGGTGTATCATATGCTGTCTGCTGCCTCATTATGGAGGCTGTAATTTAGCCAATTATATTCAAATATATACTGGATGGGGATCTGTAATAAATGGATAATTCCCATGAATACCTGCCTCCCTCTTGTCTGCTTTTCCTATTGAACTTCCCTGAGGCCATACTCCTTTTGTGAGGCCATACTCCTTTCTCCTACAAAAAAGTTTGTATCATTTCTTTTTCAGATCTCTTTGCACTTCTGACAGGATGTCACACTGAATTGGTGCATTCAGGAGAGCAAGCTGAATCAGACCCATGGACAGCAGATCCACATCAGAAGGAAATCAGTTCAGTAAATTCATCAGTTTGAAATGGGACCAGAAAAAAACAGTTCTGGAAGTCTTGTTCTACTGGCAAGTGAAGAGATACTAACATTTTCATTTTTGCCTTTATCGTAAGGACATATCGTAAGGAGTTATGCATTCAGTAAGACATACATGGATGGCCCGTAACATGCAGGAAGCAGTACGGGATAGCAAATATATTTATTGTTTGGAGATATTAAATTAACTTCATTTCTTCCTCACTTCTTTGGAAATATGTTTTTATGGTGTGGAAAAAACAAGGGGGTTCTGCTTTGTGGTGCCTGAGACTGTGTTGGGATGTTCAGAAATGACATCATTTTGCCCAAGGTTTTGTGAGGAGCTTTTTCCCCCTGCTCTTCTCACATGTCCACGTGTCTGCCTGCAGTGGCCTCCAGGAAAAGGGAGGGAGCAGGTGTGGTCAAGGGGAGAACTGTCACAACAGCAGTGCACAAGAGGGTGAAAGTGGATAAAAGTGGAACACCCCAGAAACCAAGATCTTGGGAACCTGTAAGAGACCTTTAAGCAGTAAAGCAAGAGTAGAGACAGCAACTACCCTGAGGGAGTTTACAGAAAAAGCAGAGTCCATTTTGTTGTTCAAGGATAATAGCAGCCAGCTGGCTGCACTGTCATGAGTTTAGGAACTCTATTATTATAGGTGTGTTTTATATATATGTGTGTCTGTGTGCATATGTGTATTTATGGTTTAAATGTATATTTATAGTTTTTATATACAGCTCCACGTGTTCAAACTCAAATGTACTGAAATTCTGGGTGTTATTTCTTTTCTACTTTACACAGGGCCTAAGCATTAAGGCCCTGTGTAAAGTATGCAGCCTAAGCCTGCATACTTTATTCAAATGCAGGTGTGCAGGAAAGAAAGTGATCCAGAAGACAGATGCTACTGCTGGATTGTAATGATTCTCAGCAGTTTCAGTTCATCAGTGAACTGTGGACACTCTTTGTGAGATTTAAGAGATAATAAGAAGGAATACAGTTATGTCTTCTTTTATGAATGGTCTGCATATATCTAATAAATGTTCCAAGCTCCACAAAAAACAAGGCAGCTGCACCCCATGCTTCCTTGGGCTCTATTTATACCCTTTACAGCGCACAGCACCCGCACAGAGTAAGGGACTTGCACGGAGGTGCGTGCAAGACCTCGGCCTGCCCATGCAGAGATGGGCCAAAGTGTGTCCAGGAGCTTTGCTGGAGCACCCTTGCGCTGCAGGTGCAGAGGTGATAGTCTCTAGCACATTCCTGTGAACCATCACCCACCCCAGCAGCAGCTGCAAGAGGACACTCCATGTGTCCCATGCCACAGGGATGCAGGCTCTTCCCCATCCACCAGCTTGGGAACTGCTATAGAGGTGGCCTAAGGGTTGACAATTGAATCAGTCCTACTGGGCATTGGAAAAAGACTAAGAATTTTGTTGTGGCTGAAAGTCTGCACACAAGCAGTCCTTACAGCTTAGAATCATTGAATCATAGATTCATTATGGTTGGAAAACATCTTCAAGATCCTCAAGTCCAACTGTAAACCTTCAACACCATACCTGCTAAACCACGTTCCTAAGTAAGTGCCTCATCTACATGCTTCTTGAATGCTGCCATGGATGGTGACTCTGCCACTTCCCTGGGCAGCCTGTTCCAATGCTTCACCACTCTTTTTGTGTAGAAATTCTGGAACAGGCTGCCCAGGGAGGTTGTGGAGTCTCCTTCTCTGGAGGTCTTCAAAACCCACATGGATGCTACCCTGTGCCATCTGCTCTAGGTGTGCCTGCTTGAACAGGAAGGTTGGACTAGATGATCTCTAGAGGTCCCTTCCAACATTTAAGATTCTGTGATTCTGTGAAATTCTTCCTATTATTTAATTTCTGTAACATGATTGCAGTTGTCACACATAAGATGACAAGAGGAAAGGAAGCGAGGGGGGACAGTACTTGCATTTCAAAATTTAATGGTGATTATTCCAATTGATCTTCTTTAGTTCTAAATTTCTCTTGCCTACATTAAGCAACATTGCCATACAGTATCTGCCTTATATTAGTTCTCAGCTCCCAAAACTGGCATGGAACAATTAATAATGCAATAATGATGCACTATTATTTTGAGATTTGTACTAGATGCTGCAGTGGAATTCCTTAGTGTTAATATGTTTTCATTTATTCCTGATTAAATTAAAAAATAAGCCAAAAAAGAGTACCAGTCAAGACTCCTTTTTGTCTCTCTTTTCCCCTACCTATAGCTGAGCAAAAATGAATTAAGATCCTAAAGGTACAAGATGATAGCTAAAGAGAGAAATTAATGAAGAACTTTAAACATTAAATGAAAATTATTTAAACAGAAACATTGCTCATTTGAGTTCTTTACTTACGTTAGGTTAATGAGACCAATTGATAATAATAATAGCAACAATGATAATAATAACTACCATTATATACCTGGATAGCTTGATTTTGATCCATGCTACACTAAAGTTGTAGCATGTAGTTGAAGACCCAGTCTTCAAGTTCTGCTTCCCAGTGACTGCAAATGACTTAATGTTGCCATCTTTTCAGTTATAGCAGACATGGATCTACTCATTGCCTTTCATGAGATATTAGAAAACTTTATCTGCATCTCCAAGGACTATAAAGAAAAGATAACTCAGAAAGATAAAATTTGCAGGATGAGATGTTCATTTGCTCTTTCAATATTCAATATATTCAGTAAATTGCTCATTCCTGCTGATAACGCATTAATAACTGGAGAATGTTAAGATCAGAAATTGTTACCTAGGGTAGATCATCAAACAAGCTTTCTTATTTTATTATGGGTTAGGAGGAGAGGGTAAACCTGGAAGATCGCTTGCTCAGTTTGTGTACAAAAAGTATCTGCATCACTCAAAAGCTTTTGGAAGGCCATCTGCATGTGTAATCTGTCCACAGTCCTGATGGCTTCTCCGGTTTCATGTGCAGGCAATTTACTGAGATGGGTGTTATACCTAGGGGCATGTTCCCTCCAAGCAGTTTGTCAGATGCAGTTTTCTTTTGAAAAACAAGTGAAATGTTGAAACTGGGAAAGGCAGCAGCAGGACAGTTATTTATTGCTGGGAAAATAAGGCAGAGGTGTTCTTCAGTTTATTTGCTATAGCTGACACTATTAACATTTCAGTTTTACAGAAGCAGAAGGAGCTTTCTTGATACAAACAGATTGATGTGTAAGTATTTTGATGTTGGAAGTTGTCTTTCTAACCCAGAGAAAAGCTGTCGTATTCAGAAAAGAAATATTAGTTAATTTAGAAAGTTTGGGTTGTTTCTTGAAATATTTTTAATTGTGGAAACTAGGTCACATGCAAGGTTATGTTGCACCTCTAACAAAGCATTTCTAAGAAGGAGTAAGCAATGAAGAATAAGTTGATACAAACACAGGATGTAAGAATTCATTGTCCTAATTAGTTAAGTAAATCTAAAATGGAAAATGCCAGGTAAAGTAGATAATATGAGTTATAAAAGAGACATGAAAAAGAGAGGTTTCTGCTGCCTTCCATGATGTCAGATCACCCACTTTGCCAGGCTATTTTATACATTAAAACAATTAAGAAGATGCTAACTAGCTATACCTATATTGATGTTTTGTACCTGATGAAAATCTAAAATTATAATGTCCAAATCCTATGGCTTGTGTTATCAGTTATAGATCTGTAATATTTAAAAAAATATATGATTAATTGGACTGACTTTCAAATAAGGAAATAACTATAAATTTAGTATATGCATCATGACCCCTATTATACTTGCCACATTTTTGCTGAAGATTAATGATAGATTTTACTTATGTTCATATCTTTGCTGAGATTATAAATGGTACCCTTCACAAACTGACAACAACTGAGATAAGGTTATTACGCTCCTGTCAGATTGGTTATTCAATTTACTTAGTTATGGGGTCACCTTTTTTATTTTCATATAAGTGTCTGACCATTACCCATTTCAAAAAACCTTTGCTGAAGGAAGAAAAACAAATTCTACCTATCCTATAGGTATTAGATCCCAAAAGAGAGAGATCTAGTAGCTTTCATCATTCAGTGCATTGAACTTTCTAGGATGTGTATTTTCACATACTAAAACTTCCCAAAAATATATAAGTAAGTGTTAACAGTGCTGTATTAATCAACCTGTTCGCTTCAGCTCTCTAAAAAAAACAGGCTGCCAGACTGTCTGAAACCCTTCAGCCTGATTTCCTTGTTATATCTGATTAGATTCTTCATTCTGTTTGTAGAATTACGAAATGTATGTAGTATTTCTTAACATTTATTTTTCAGCATCCCTTTGTATAGTATAATGAAGGCTCAAAAGGCAAAAAGACTCATATATTCCTCTCCAGTCTGGGAATAAAATGATTATTTAACATATGTGTTATCATACAGAGCCAAAGGGTATTGAATTTAAAGAGATTTTTTCCACTGATCTTAGTGGGCATTTGAGGTATTCTAGATACCTATCTTTGGGAGACAATGAATGTATTGCCATAGCTTGTATAAGACTAACAAGGAGTTTAGAAATATTGAAAATCTCACCCTAAACCGAGGCAAGTAGGATAGTTTTAGCTTATTTTAGTAATCATATGTCATTATACTGTACATTTGTCTGCCTCTCTGTTCCTTCACTAGTAAATCTGATGGCCTGTTGGCCAGATGTGCCATAGAAGTAGATTATTCTGGTATGATTTTATGAAAAAAATGTAAAGACAGAGCCCTCAGAAAATCACATATGATGGGTGGAAGTCCCTGTTGTAAGTTAATTTGGATAGAAACATAAAATAATCCATACAGATTCTTGCTCCCTGAATGTCTCAAACAACAGAAACTGTGAGCTCCTCATTCAGTAGCACTCAGCTGTGAGGCACACATCCATCACAAACAAGGATTTCTGCTTCAGCTATCATACAACCACTTGTTTCAACAATACTAGGGCTATCTAATATTTCTACGATTTTCCATATGGAGAGCGACATGGTGGTTGCAGCTATTTTTGTCATATTAGATCTCAGAATTTGTCGGAGAAGAATACTTATATATACCTAAATCAGAAGCTGTTCTAAGGAGCTTGCATCTCTTGTGAGACACAGAAAGCTGAGGGGTCAACACGACACTTTATGTGATATCACAGAAATCTTGTAGATATCCAAGAAGCTACCATACTTACTTTAGAGTTAAGTAGTTTCATCTAAATGTTCTAAGAATAGGATATCACAGGTATAACCAAAGCAATGTGCATTTCATTTCATCTTTTCATCCTTAAAAGAATGGTGAAACTTTTTAGATACAATTTACCAAATAAACAATTATTTGAAATTCCAAGTTAAAATTATATTCTTTGATGGACTGGAAAGCTTCAGAAACAGATATCTGACATAAAAGCATCGTAATGACAATTGTTCTATAATACAATTTAAATTGACTTGTTGACCTGGTTTGGGAATTTACTTGCATATTGTTGAACAGGTCACAAAGAACAATAATCTTATCCTGTAGAAACTTCTGGAAGTCTTCATGTATTATACTGCATTATAATTTAATATCATAAATCATCATAAAATTATAATATTTTTTAAATTAATGTGTATTATCATCATATAATTATCATATCAGGTCAGAAAATGGAGAACATACATTTAGGAAAAGTGCTGTCGACAGTTTGACTATTTGAAATTGTAATTCAGAAATAAACACTGTGTCCTCAAATGATCAATACTATCAGTGGATTTCAATAGCTATGCAAATAATTTGGAAAGACACCTGCTTCAAACAAAATTCTAAGCATAATATTCATTTTTTTCACTTGTCAGAAACCAGATCTCTTCTTAATACAACTATTCATTTTCTCAATCTTGTGGTAATGTGTCTCGAACATTGTTTAAGCTCAATGTGCATTTCTGTTCAACTTGCAATAATGTGATATTGTAAAGTTAGCAGCAATGTTATTAAGTATGCAACAAGATTCATTTTTTGTCCTGAATATAAGAATATTATTTGCGCGTAGATTACTTTTAATTATGGACAACAAATCTGATTTCATAAATGTATCTTCTGATGCTCAGCAGTATTTAATTTCATTAAAATTATCATTTCTTGAATATGTTTGACATGCTTCTAGTTTGCTTGTTCTTATCTACAGCTTTGAGAGATTAGTCTTTGATTGATTGCTCCCTCTTAATAAAAACTGAAATCACATGGAGAAAAAAATGAAGAGCAAGAAATAACTTCTAGATTATGTTTTCAAAATACTAATGAGACACAGAGCAATTAATCAATTAATATAGGAGCTAGAAAAGGTGAAACCACAGACTTCTAAGTCTTCCAAGTATCCATAATTCTTGCAAAAATTGGATGCATCCTTTACAGATGTCTTGAGAATATGATGATAATGACTTCCTTGTTTAGGGTAGAAAGTTAAACACAGGTCTTACAGTTCTTGGAGAACAGACAAAACGCAGAAAATTGTGAGCAGAGGCCAAAGGAGACACTACCTTTCCAGACCATGCTAACTGCATATCTACCAAGTTTTATCATTTTACTATTTTTTTCAGAATGCAAAAAAAAAAAAAAAAAAAAAAAAAAAAAAAAAAAAAAAAAAAAAAAAAAAGGTTCAGAAATTCTACAGAAAAATTCCTCCTGTGCTGTGAAAGATATGTTGCACAAGTAAGATGCATAGCCTTCTTTTTGCCAGGACTCATTGCATCTGCTGACAATGGAAAGATCTATTATGTCTTGCTTAAACTACAGGCTAGCTTTTAGATACAACACTTTCCGAGAAAGATCTTAAGAGAAGTACCTAATAATCTTTGGAGTCGTGCTTCTTAGGTCTTGGAGTTGATATGGAAAAAAAAAAACACTCTGGAAGAAAACGTTTTCCAATACTTGATACAGAAGTAATTTTTTTTACCAATATATAAACTTGCGTGAATAATTTACTTCTCATGCTGCTTTTCTGTGTAAAATTGCCTGTGAGTTAATATTATTAACTGAAAGTCTACACAAATTATATACACCATGTGGCTTGATGTATACAAAAATACCATATATTATTAGTAGCAACAGAAAAATGATCCTAAACCTGTACTATTTTTCAAGCAATTCTGAGAGAATCGTTCAAATCCTGTCCGAAGGCAGAGTCTGGGGCTTCTTTGTCTCGGTTCAAAACCAACAGGAGACAACCAAACTCGGAACATTGTGGATGCTGTTTGGAACAACCTAAGAAGACGCTGTGGATCCTTATCTGATTTTCTGTACAATTCTGTACAGTATCTTTTGATACTGCCAAAAAAAAAAAGTAGTTTGTGTGAATTAATAAAATAATTTTCGTAATGACCAGATATTGTTTCCTCTCTCTGAGTAGGTCCAGATACCTGTCTTAATCTGCAACCTTAATCTGTTTCCAAAATTAAATATGCGGTTTGGTACAACTCATTTTACAGAGCATCTCATTAAGATAAATTTTCATCTAGTTAATTTAAAAAAATATTAATGGTTTAATATACAGACGGATATGGAAGAACTGCTTGAAAAGCGGGGACTTGTGGACTCTCCTTCTTTGGAGATCTTCAAAACCCACCTAGATGCCACTCTGTGACTTGTGTTCTAGGTGCTCTGCTTGAGCAGAGGGGTGGAACTAGATGATCTCTAGAGGTCCCTTTGAACCTCAACCATTCTGTGAACTCTTCATCATATTCTGCTTTATCATATTTTTTTTTTAATTTAAAAATAATTCAATACATTTCTGGTTTATTAATTACATTGAATGATTTATTAATTTCTATGATGAATACAACTTTGGCCAGTAGATTGTTTATAAATAATTAGTACAATATTATTTGTAGTTGTTTTTGAATTGGCAGTTCATTGATTTGGTTTGTAGATTGCTTTTTCTTTTTAATGCCCAAGCGACTAAGTAATTAATCCATATAAAAAAATACATATGGACTATTTTATTGAAAAAAAAAAAATATAACTCATACTGGTTAGCAGATTTTCTTCCACTAAACTGGCCAATAAAAAAGCACAAGTAGATTTTTTACATAAATAGTAGAACATAAATAGTGTATTACAGATGGTTGCTCTTGCCTCCATGGATTCTGGTGACTCACTAGCTGATTATTCACTTTTTTTTTTCTTTTATTCTATGTTTTTACAGGCTATAAGGTACCTACCTACATGCCAGTGAAGAACTGAGTATATCCTGCTAAGACCGTATCCAAAGTCAGTGGACGTGGTCATCCACAGGTCATCCACAACTCAGGATGTTCTATTAGATTATGAAAACTATGTAATATTCAGCAAGAATTAAAAGAATGTCTTCAAACACTGTGCAGCATCATCTGGAGATTTCATTTTATTGTAGTTATACATGAGACAATGAGCATATTTCTACCTTCCTCCAGCCAAGTTTTCAGTTCTACTTTTTTTTTTAACAGTTGTTTTATCTTTCTTCTTTTTGCTAGAAATTAAAATGTCTGCCTGCTTTAATATAAAGTAGTGACATTAGGAAACTAGCTATCTGCAAAATTAAGCTATGGTATTCGGAATGATGAGAAGTAATGGTACACAATTTTGCAAGATTTCCTCATAACAAGCTATTATAATTTTCTTCCTTCCTCTATGGCTCCTTGGGGGTCTTGAACTTTGTACAGTGACTATATCCAACAGCTTCTATAATCCAGCACGCATCAGAACTGCATATCCAAAAGCATAACTAAAGGCAAACACTCAATGACCTCCTTAGTGGTTTCTTTTTCTTTTTTTTTTTTTTTTTTTGGTGGGAATTGCATATAATTAGAAGTTTTCAGGGTTTCCAGAAAGAATGTTTATAATCAGTTGGCTTCTGGCAAAATTATAATTGGTCAACTGAGTGTTTAAGGACAGTGTTTAAGCACATTTCAAATCTTACCACATCTCCCATATCAGCCAGAAGGGATAAGAGGAGGGATAAGGATAAGGGATAATAATTATTTTAATAATAAAAATATTTTTTTATTATTAAAAATAATAAAATAGAAGCAACTTCTTATTTTCTTTCACTATATAGAGATATACTACATTTTTAGCATTAATTACTATTTATAAGGTGTGTACTTTTCTATGGAACCTAATAAGATATTTATTAAAAGATATTTATAAACTGAATCTAAAAATATGACAATTTACTTTTAAATGTTACATCCCTTTGTGTCTTATCATGAAAATGATGACTGTCTTGCAAGGTATTCAGGAAAGGCAAACATATTTGAAAATAATTGTACCTAAGAAAGAGCCCTAATAAACTGTTTTTCTAATTACATACAGAACTTTTGTACTGAAATGTGTCATGACAATAACTTTGATGGACACAATGCTCTTTCATTCATAATAATATAAAATTTTGTCATTGATTATAGGTTACCTAGACATTAAACATACAGTCTGTTTGCATTACATCCTGTAGCTTAACTTACTGTGTTAATACAGAAAAAATAGTTTTTAGACTCCTCAAACATTTTACAAAATATGCTATATCAAAAGAAGAATAATACTTATGAAATATCCGTTGTTCTGCCTGAGAAGCTACACTTCTAGTACTTTTTTTTTTTTGCTCTAAGGCAACTTGGTCTCATTTAATTTGTCTCTGCTGATTTATTGCTTCTCTGGATTAATTTTTGATTGATTGCTTCCTTGCACCGAAATTTAAGTTGTCATGCAACATGACTTCAATAAGTAGAGACCATTTTACATAGCTCTTCAGTTAAAACCATACTCATCAGCTAGCCTGAGTCTGGGAAGTTTTGTGAATGTAATAGAAAAAATAGGGAAATGGAAATAATCTGAACTCTTGCCTTTGAAGGTTATTATCATCTTTTTGGGTGGATGAAGAGGTTCCTTTGTTTTTAGAGCTACATAAGACCAAATGTTTATTCCTCAAAGTAATACTGCAGAAATTTCATTCTAAGTCCAAATATTCAAATCTATGGAGAAGGTAATACAGTCAGGGAATAGTTATTGAAAAGAGAATTGGAAGGGAAAACAAAAGAAAAAAAATAGAAAAAATATTTCTCAGATAATTTGCTAGTAGTCCTCTTTTCTTGACTTAGAAAACGTTTTGAACAACCATGAATTTTCTGGGGAAAGGAACCAATAGCATTAGCACTAGCTGACAGAGCACAATTTCCTACATCATTTTTACATGTAGTATCTGCTCCCCTGTACCTTGATGCCCAGTGCTCCCTTATCCTGTAAAACACATAGGGAAGCAGAGCCTTGTTCCAACTGTTTCAGGATATGTCCTTTAGCTTGCTATAAACAATCAATCTCCTTAAGAACATATAACAAGAGCATTTATGCTATTTCAATAGCATGAGTTATGATCTTCTATTCTGTATTTCCATTGAAGTTTTTGAAAAAATAACCACTTTCCAAATATCTTGGACTGGCATGAAATGTTCATATTTCTTATTTAACTCAAATACTTAAAAGTACTTCGGATTTAAAATATGTTCATAATTTTTATGTTAAGTACATAGGAATTATATATGACCCATTCAATGCATGGAAATAGATAATAGATTTTCTCTTCTTTGGATATATCTTACAGGTGGAGGCAGATATATGCTTTTCAGTTTTTATACATGTTTACAAAGACTGTAGGAGGAAATACATTTGCCATGAACATCCTGTCTTCGTCTTCTATTCCCACACCATTTCAGAGAAGTATAAAATAGGAACTCTGAAAAGTCAGGAGCAACTGGAACATGTTATGTACAATGTCTGTCAAGTGTGTTTTGCATATTCCTCCAGGGGTATCGCTGCAGAAAGGCATGGATAAGCAAGGAATCATCATCAGGAAGACAAGAATAAATAACTCCTCAAAATATGCTAATAGGTGCAGGGCCACTGCTTTCCCCATCAGCTTTCTATTCTTCCAAAGCAGAAGCCTCCAAATACCCCTTTCAGCAGTGCAAAGAAAATCAAAACTGAATAATATCCTCTTGCAAACAATCTTTCCTACCTCTCATTTCAGATTTATTTTCAGCAACTGAGCTCCCAGAAGCTGGGTTGGAAGAAATTTAATTGCTTCTTCTGTGAGAGGAAACATAGTAAAGGGAGGGCAGTTTAAACTGATGCTCACGTGAAGCATTTTTCCTTCAGTCCCTACCTGTGCAATGCAACTTTTGTGGTTAATCTAACTGGCTTCTAGCTTTCCAGAGGACTTATATCAGCATTTTTGTTTGTTTGTTTCAACCACCAAGGACCCATAGAGCTTTTTCTTTTTTTTTTTTTTTTTTCCCAATAGAATGAAACATAGATTAGATTTAATTTTAACTCATAGTCATATAATTTAGCTATAGTATTGCAAAATCATATTTTGCTCCACAGCAACATTGCTCATTACAGTGAGGTATTTAATTCTGCAAGGTTCATCAGAGTAACTTATTTTAAGACATTAAATGTCCTCTCTAAGCAACCTGAAAGAATTAAGCAAGATTAAAATAATATTCTGGCTAAAAGATTGATGCCCCAATTCTCAACACAATTAGAAATGTAATTTTGCCAACCTAACGTTTAATTCTTTTTCATGTTTTATTAATAAACAAGAGCAAGGAATGTGAGATCTGTAGCTTTTTATTTATTTATTAATACTCCACCAGCAGAGTTTACCTGATCTAAAATAAATGGCTTAACATCCACTGCAATGTTTACTGTCTTGCCTTGTATAATATCAGTCTCAATGGGCCTCCTGTAGGACAAACAGACGTACCACTTACTCTGCCTCTGATCTATGGTTTCTGAGTAGTTTGGAAAATTCACAAGTTTGCAGGAAATTACAGATGGTGATCAGTTACTCTCTACAGACCTCTAACATTTATGTAATCTTTTAGAGCCTATAAAATTGTATTCCTGAAATAAATGTTTAAAATCTTGTTACCATTGGTGGAGAGATACGTTTGTCTTAAAAAAGCTTTCAGGGGAACAGACAATCTGCTCAAGTTCAGATCTCCTAGTTAACAGGAAAATGTTAGAAGACATTTCCAAAGACTCTCTCCATTTATGCTTTGCTGATCCCCACAAACAGTTGAATTTTCCCCTTCCAAGTAACTTTTGTCAAGTTTCACGTCTCATGTAGATATGACATGGCCATAAGTGAATGTGTTAGCTGTACTTGGCCACAAAGATATTCTTCTATCTCTTTACAGCTAGCCATTCTACAAATATGACATCTTTTTTTTTTTAATTGGTCACATGTCATTTAGAATTCAGTAAAGCATCCAGCAAAAATATATAAATATAAGGTATTTAGGAATAGGAAAGGTCTTATTACACAAACTAGTTTTTGATGGAATTTTTATGTAAAAGGAGTTCTTCCCAACTCAGAAAACATTCTTATTGACATAAAGTGCTGCCTTCTGCATGTTTAAAACCCTTTTTTTCTGATAAAATGTGATTTTCAAAGAAGATATAAAATAAAGGAGGTTATCATGTAAATAATAGTTATTGGTTATTTTACAGCAGTATTAATGATTCCTTATATATCTTTCTAAGGGTAAAATGTTGGCACTGGTGGGCCTTCCTAGAATTTGTCATCAATAAACTGGTACCAAATTTAAAAATACAGGCATATATCTACTATCTATTATGCAGCTGAATTTTTTAGCTTATTTGACCTAGCATTAGTCACAAGTAAATTTTAGCAAAAGAGGAAAAAGACTGATGTTCTCCATAACTTCTCACCCAGTCATTTAAAGCGTTCTTTAAAAAAAAAGTTTTCTAGAGTTCAAATTAAAAATGAAATTCCAAAGATATTGAGGATATTCCCGGGAAATAAGCTTTTCCATCACAACAGATCATGAAGACCTTCCTCAGCCACCACAACTCAATTTATCATAAATAAATCAGTTCTCCACCTTTCTTCACCTATCATTTCAGATATCCTTTCAAAGAGACAGGATATTCTGAATCCTATTTTATTTCTTAAAATGTTGGGCTAAATATTTAAATATATACAGATCTTATTTATATAAGACATGATGACTTTAAATTGGGCTGATTAGATATGCCTGACTGAAAGTATGTTAATAATTTACTTTTCATCAATTCATTCAAGTGCCCGGAGGGCTCTGAGAACATAAAAAAAATCTAAAATGTTAAACAGCAAAACAACTCAATTTATCTGAACAATGCATGCTAGTTCAAAAGCAAAAATCATAATAGGTTCATCAAGAAACACAGTTCAAAAATTAAAGAACCGTGTCATTTGAGATGAGGCCTCCAGGCAATCTATAGGTGAACTACAAGAAGAAAGAGGTAATAAGCAGATATTCCTGGATTTAACCCAGTGTTTTTGACACAAAAACACAGG
This sequence comes from Nothoprocta pentlandii, assembly GCA_013398315.1. NCBI lineage: Eukaryota > Metazoa > Chordata > Aves > Tinamiformes > Tinamidae > Nothoprocta > Nothoprocta pentlandii. The sequence continues at coordinate 239,948 of VZSG01000080.1, forward strand.
CTTTTCTGCTTGCTGATGAACTTGACAGATGATAGAAAATGAGTAAGTCAAAGGCTTTCTCAAATACTATTTGAAAATAAAAAAATCAATAAAAATAATTCTTCATTTCAATCAATATTCAGTTCTGCCACAGGTATTTTTTACCTCATTAGTTTTACCATTCTAAATAAACACTGGTATAAAAGCACTGAAAACTTGGGAATGCATTTTTAAACAGAATCTATTCATGTTATATCAGTGTAGACTAAAAAGTTTTCATATAGAACTGAATAATTTCATACACAAACTCTTTGCTACCCAGCGTCACTAAAGTATTGTATCAAACTGTGCATCTAAAATGAGCCTGCCTTCAGAGATTGCTGCTCACAGTAATCTTTCCAAAAGACATAAAAAGACATTAGAAGATCCCTGAATAATGTTTTTTTTTTTTTTTTTTATCGTTGAAAAGTCCCATAGGTGGCATTTAGCTCTACATGAAGCCACCTGTAAACATGATTCATTTGTCTGTGCACGGGAAGCTGGGTCACTTGCAATGCATTAGATAGCTGACCTGGCTTCCAGCTGCCGTTTCAACAGACAGAAGTTTCCCACAAGTCTGTCGTATATCTCACTTTCATCTAGTTATCTTTCATATTCTAGGGGCATTTCAGCAGTAATGTAGACACATGCATAGACAACTACACTGAGACCTCAGTGTTCACAAATGATCACTATATGTCCAACACAGTTAATGGGCTGAGCCGCCCAACTATGAGAGTCTCAATCCAGATGCCTACACACACCCACCTCTATGAGGCTGAATGTTGCTTCAAGGACCTATGGAGACAGCTGAAGGCTGGACAAGATACTACCAAGTATTTGCAATGGCATTGTGTCGATGGTGGGGTATGGAATTGAGCTTAATTCCATATCCCACCTAACAGAACGCATTTAAGCAGACGTTTAAGCGTTTAAGTGTCGGTGGTCACAAACATGCTATATCTTGTGAGGAGTTCAGCCACAAAGCACAGGCATCAAGTATCTTTTTTTGGGTGCTCCAGAAGACTTCTGTGCAGGGCTAACAGATCTCTAACCTCAGGAAACTTCACTCAAATCCCTCCCACTTTCTAAGCCTCAGGTTAGGCTAAATAATCGCAGCTCAACAGGTTTGATTTTTTTCTCATCAAAGTGAGTGTCAGTAGTTTATCAGAGATACAGAGAGAACTATGTCAACTGGGAAAATGTTATTTCATGGAATACAGATCATTTAGTTTCTCTTGCCATGTCACTACCGACCCACTTCGCGGAAACTTCTCTAGCCTTGACTGATTGTTTCTTGTTAGAGCAAGTAAAATCGCTTAGAAAAAAAATCACCTGGCAGCCATCCGGTCTTCCCTGTAAGTCTGACTTTCCCTTGCGCCTCTAGCCTGCTCAAAGGCTGTCCATCTCTCTCCACTGCAGTGAGAGGAAGAACAACAGCATGATGCTCTCTCCTAATGGCCATCAGGGCCATGCAGAAGGAGTGTGACCAACCTGCTATTTCTTGGCGCAGCAAGGTTTCAAAAGCAAGACTACATACGTTGAGTGCAAATTGACCATGTTCGTGTCTAGCCTTAGGGGCTCTCAAGTACAGGCCCCAGGAGCACATCTCTATTTATTTATTTGTTTGTTCGTTTATTTATGTATTTAATTTTGAATAAAGCATTTCTCTAAGTTACTTAAGATGATTAAACTCTCTCCAGTGTCTAATGAAAAATTCCATTTCACTGTGATACCACAGATTAACAGCCCACATATTCCACTGCAGTATAAAGCATTATACACAGCGTGTTTTGAGTCACTGAACTTTACTCCTCTCCCTCCTTCCTTTCCGCTCATTGCTCTCTGTCCCCTAGAAAAAACAAATTATCTCTTCACCAGTGGGCTTGTAATTAAAATGCTGATGGCAACAGCAAAGTGCCTGGCTTTACAGCACAAAGGAGTTGCTGTTGGTTTATTTTAAACTTCTTTTGGAAGCAAAATATTTTTATTTAGAATTTAATATGGAAAAATATAAATCAGTGTGCTCCAGAAAATCAAGTTTCAGTATATCTTTCCACTTCTTCAGAGACATAGCATATGAAACTCCACCAGCAGGATTAATAAAACATGAAGTAATAAAAGATATCCAGTTGTCTGCATTGCCATGAGTTGCAGAATACGATAATCACGGGGAGGGGTTCTGTTGGGCTTGGAACTCAGGCACTGTGAGGTGTGCTGACAAGCATCTAAATATTTTTATGTGACACGAGCTCAGACAGATCCACAGATTTCACTACAGGGTGATCAAGTACTTTTTAGCAGAGAAAATGAAAATTCAATGTGACCATGGGCAGCTCTAAGTTATGCAATCTTCACTTTATACCAGATGTTGCTAGACAAATTTCTCTTTTGTTTAATATCAACAACATTTTTCCCTTGACTTCACTCATTGCAGTCACAAGTAATCATGTCAACACTGAAATACAGATGCCCAAACTACCTTACATATTCACCCAGAATAGTCAAGGATTAACAAAACAATAAAAATAAAACAAAATAATAAACTGTCAGGATTTCTTTAGTAAATCAAACCTTTGGAAGCATACTATCCAATAAAATCCTAAAGGAATAAAATCTTAAGCTTACATTATTATTCATATCTTTCAAAAGCATATATTAGATGTACTAGTTTAAAAAATAAAAATAGAGAAATATATTCCAAATATATGACTAAAAACCAGGATTCTGACCTCAATGCCAACCAGACAGGAATCAAAATTCATGAAATTTTCACAAGGAAGACAGTCCTCTGAAAGGAAATGTAGTCCCTGTCTCTCTGCAGCTACTCTGTGAAATTAACATTCTTTGTAGTTGCACGAAGCAGCCACTTGGAATCATAGACTCCATAGCTACAGAAAAGCAGAGTCTCTGTGATCTGCTTTTGCTCATCTAACTGCCCTAACCTGTGACTTCACCACCACAGGTCTGCAGCTATGGCAACATACTTCCTCTTGATTTGATGCCATGCTGCTGATCAGTATATGAAGCTGATTTTTGCAGTAAAACGTTTTTTCTTGCTTCATTCTGCTAGTAGTCATATTACTTTGTATTGTATAAACCTATTTACCTGGACTTTATGCTTATTTCTAAGTGAGATTATTCATATCAGCCATTCATTGTATTTGCTTATTTAGTGTATTTATCACAAGCTGTTGGAGACAGTCAGCTTGTTCATTCTTTGTTCCAAAGGAACCCTTTAATTTTAGCAAAACTGCACTTTCTGCCTGAGTCTTTATGTGTGTGTACTTATTAATATTCAAAAGGCAGCTCACTGCAGGCAAAGTTTAAAACCTCTATAATTGCATTTTTTTCTGTGTGCTGCAGAACAAACAGAATTCCAGAATAAATCACATCTTGATATATTGTCATCATTTACCACCATCAAATTCCCTTTATATCTGAACTGAAGGAAAAACAAATCAAACATAAGACACTGTCTTGGTCAATTCCACCAGTCTTCAGTTCTTCTTAATTCATCACTCAGTGGTTTTAGAGTATTGAAAAATGATTGCTACACACTACAATTATGGGGAGGTTCCTATGATATTAACATAATTATTCATTTCAGAGTATTATTTTGGGTTCTGGTTTAATTAACAATAGTAGGGAAACTGCAGGGGCAGATGGAGGAAGCAAAACCCCTTTCCTATCCTTGTCTTTTGATTCACTTCTACCAGACCTCTGGTGGAAGTACAGTCTCACCACTGAATTAGAGAGGTTTGTGTTTGCTCTCCTGGAATCCTGTCTTTTCCATCCTTGGCTTTCTGCTGATTTAAAGCCACACAAGCCACTACTCTAGTTGCACCCTGCCGTTTAGGGCATTCTGTAAAGAAAGAGAAGACACAAACCTGGATGTCTTCAGGTTTGTAAGGCAGAAGAAATTTTTCCTCTAGTGTTCATACCATTGCCATCTCTCTGGTGGTGGGGAGCACTATTAGCTCTTTTTGCACTATCTATTGCACTATGTTCATTTCAAGATGTTCATTTTTTTTTTCTTTTCTTTTTCTTAGCTGGTATAAGTTGAAATATTTAGTTGAAAATATAGAGAAAGAATGTTTTTGCTCCCTGCCACTCTTGTCTGTCTAGCTTGAAGTCATGACAGCTTTCTGAATAAACTTGGATGGTAATACAGATCGTCTTAATAGGTCAACTGCAGAAGCAGCTCGGGAAATTATTTTTAGTAAAATAAATCAGTTTGAGAGAGAAATTTAGTAGTTTAACTATTGACAAAAGACCATGGTACAAAGAACATAAATCAGCTACTTTTTAAAAGGTAGAGCAGATATTAAATAAAAGAGCATTAGGAAGTAAAATATGTTAACATCAAAGACAGCATTGGGAACTTAACAAGCAGAGACATCAGGTATCAAATCAAATAAGCTATAAGCTACTGCAGATGTATAGTCAAGAATGATAATAGTTTTGAACTTCACTCCGGAATCTTAAGATGTTTAAAAGAATCCCTAGTGCTCTACCAAGTTCGTGGATGAAAGTGAGATTCAAGGTGGAAGCTTGATGTCTTGGCAGCTGCATGTCTGGATGGCACCTGCATATTTGGATACCTTAAAACTGCAAGAGTTGGATTTATTTCAACCAACTTTAAATCTAAAAGTAATCATTTACTAGCAGTCATCCAAGTGCTTTCTGTAGTCAGTGTAGACAAATAGCGATAAAAAAAGGTTTCATTTCACTTTTATCACAACCTCAGTTTGGAATGTAGTTACAATTTGTGATGAAAAACATCTTCAAAGTATTTATTTTCTGTCTGACAAGTCATCAAGGCAATTAGCATAGATGCTGATGCCTACATCAACAGATCTGCGCTAAGTCACTATTTCAGTCTTGCTGAAATAATGAAGACTTAAAGGACAATAACTGTTGCAAGTGTTTCATTTTTTCATTTCCACAAATGAGAGAATAAATACTAATATTTGTTTCTTATCTGTATGTACACTTGGCTCGGGTAGCTCTGTGAAACTGAAACAATCATCACAAATCCAAATTGTTTTCCAGATAATTTTAACTCAAGCCATTTCCATTTCTTAATCTTTCCTCTCTGTTACTACTAAAAGAGAACAAAACAAAAAGTAAAAAACAAAAACAAAACCTGTTAACTTTGCAGGTAGTCTTATCATGACTTTACCGGTCACAAAAGCATACTTTTCCTTCATGACTTTGCAAATTTCACCTTCCTACCCAAAGGAGTGACTGATCCTTGAGGTGTTGACTCCGTGAAAAGCATCAGAAGTGTGACCAAGAAGCACTTCAGCATTAAGGCAAATGTTTTCCACCACAAATGAAACATAACAAAATATATGTAAATAATATATGTAAATAAAATATGTTCATTTTGAATGAAAGTCATAAAGAAAATCAGGCCGTATTTTCATGCTGTGATACATGAAAATAGAGCCTAGCTTTCATGCTGTTTGTTGATTTGAAAGATAAAGAAATAGAAAGTTACAGGAAAGTACCATAAAGAAGTATTGTGGTTTTTTTTTTTTTTTTTTTTTTTTTTTTTTTTTTTTTTTTTTTTTTTTTTTTTTTTTTTTTTTTTTTTTTTTTTGCAATATTGCAGTAGGAAAGGGAGGAATACTATTCCATTGATTAGGGGAGCATTACAGTTCATCATTACATTCCTGGAAGATAAATAACTTGGCTAAATGTAGTGAAGATATATAAAATTACTGTCACCAGAAAGGTCTTTTTAGGCTCAAATATAATTTTATCTGGTAACGAATCTGGGGTTGTGCTTCCAGAGGTAGTGCACAACACTTTCAGTACTTCCAGAACATCTTCATTTCTAGTTGTCAACTGCTGTTGGATTTTTGTGTAGGTCAGAATGCTCACTGGTTATTTTCTGATTATTCATGAGAGACGGTATAAGCAAGATGTTAAGAAAATTGATGAACATTGCCAATAGTGTAGATTTACTTGTCATAATACTTCTCTGAAAGATCAAACTGAATACATACTCTTTGAAAATTTTAAGCATTTCTTTAATAGAAAGTAAATCTAAGGGCCTTTTTTTTTTTTTAATAGTTTAATGTTCAGGGGCAAGAGGACTGTTTATTTTCCTTGTATGTTTCCTGCCCTAGGTGTTCTCTTAGCAGAAGAAAAATGCCTTAAGAGAGGGATAGAGCAGGTATAGTATTCCTCTAGAAAAAGCAAAAGAAATCCGTAAGAATTGGTCTCTGAGGCATATGAGGCCTGGTATGGAAAAGAAAATTCAATGTAAAGATTTCAGGGCGATAATGTAGTCCTCCATACACACCAGAGATTAAAAATCAAAACAAACAACAACAGCAATAATAAGTGATTAACAGATAGTGCCCTGATTAGCAACTTGCTGAAATAGGGTTGTTCTGTCACATTTTCTTGTGATTTTTTGAGGGTCACTGCATGTCCTTTGTGTCTCGGTCCCTCTGTCTATAAAATTGAGGCTAATGATAGTTTGCATGTATAGCAGTGTCTTGGTACTTCTAACAGTTAATTGAGCAAGCTAAACATTAATGAGAAAACCTTGCATGTTACAGCCCATAATTTGAGCACTGATGTTCTTTCTTTTTACCCTGTTGGAATTAGCAAGTGATTTTGATTTAAATATCAGGTATGTGATACCCTTGATAGCAACAATATCTGTTCATCATAAGAACAGATTAGCATTTGAGGTTTATATCCTTGCTATAATCCATTAAAAGACTTGCCAGCTACTAGAAAGCAAAGGCTTAAACAGGAAAGAACTCCAAAGAACTTCCAAAGGAAGCCACTTTAAAGTTACCATGGGTTCCATTATAAACTTAAATATGTACTTATATATTTTGTTCAACTATAATATGAAAATTCTATCCGATATTCTGACATTTGCACAAAAAGAAAGACATTCCTGTTCCAGTTTTGAGTTGACTCACTGTTGGAGCACTCTGCAAAAATAACAACAACCAGACCTGAAAGAGTAGGCATGGGGGAGGCCAGCAGTGATCCTTGAGGAGCATATGCCAAGCTTGGTGACACAATTCCTAGAAGAAGTGGCAATATTGGCAGGAAGTGCACATTGCTCAGTGGTTTTCACCATGTGCTTTGGGAGCTGTTTTTAACTCTCTTGGCTCTATTAAACTGTGTCTAACCACCTGCAGCCTAGTCTTGAGCTTGTGAAAGTACGGAAATTCCAGCAGGCTGTGATAATAGCAATGCTTTCTTCTTACAAGTCTAGCTGAGAGATTTGGCTCCCAAAATCTACATTCCCAAGAGATTTCAAAGTTTCTGCAAGAGAAGAATGGTTGTACAAAAAGTTCCCAAATCTCATTTGACTAATTTGTACAACTGTCAAGACATCCTGACAATAGAAGGAATATATTTCCTGGATCAAAGAGAAGAGCAGACAGCAATTTAAATAAATGCAATAGCTTCACAGATGGTGCATGCAATATACCACAGTTCATCAGATTATAATGAGTCAATGAATGTGACATAATCTGAAGTGACAATGCAAACTGATGCTTGCACTTCACATTAAGAAACGTACAGTATTTTCATAGAAAAGGTAATTACTTACACAATATGGTCGCTTCAGTCCTCAGATGGGGGTTAAGAAATTTTCAGTTATAACGCAGTAGAATGTCTGCAATTTCTGGATTAAAAAATGCCATTGTGAAATCTTAAATTAATAGCTAAAATTTATTCAAAGAAAAAGAAGGAGCTATTATGAAAGGTTCATGATGGAAACCTTTTAGCATGTGACATGCCTCAGGCATATTCAAATTTCTGTTTGACATTCTCAAGAGTACTATAATCTAACATGACTGACAAGCTTTCCTGTAAAAAGTGAAGCTTGAAATAAACCTGTGTTTTATTAAGTGCTACTATAGATGAAATAGTTGATTGTACTTCATTCTGTATAATTGCTAAAAAAAAAAATCTCTAAAAAGGTTGATAACTGTCAGAGTGCTTCAATAATGTTGTATGATCCCTGAAGAAATAGAATGGGGCAATAACCATGCATTATTGTTAAAAGATGCATTAAGATGTCATAGAAAAATCCCATTTATAACTGCACACCCTTTTATCTGGATATTGGTGATTTGGTAATGTTTTTAATTAGCATGTTCTCTGGTTCATACCTCTCTGGAGTCTTTTGTTAAAGGAATATGAGTTTTGAGCAGATAACCCATGTAAATACTAGCAGCAAAATGCTAATAATTTATCAATTTGAACAGAAGCAACCTAATGGAATAAAAGCATTTTCTGCATTTTCCTAAGCTTCATGAGCCCTACTACTCCTTTGGTTACTGAGAGAAGTATTTGTAAGTGCAAATTACCAGATTAATTTGTCACTGAAACTAGGTGACAAAGCTAACTATTTTCATTGCTCAATCAAGGAAATTCTGAGAAACAAAAATTTAATAGTAATTTAAGACAGTAGTACTACAGATTAATGCATCATGTGCCTTTCTGCCTGTTACATAATTAAAAGCAGCAAAATCCTTCTCCTGTGCAAAGGCATTATTCCTCCTGCTGCTGTTCCAAGCAAAAGAGTAGCCACCTTACTGGATCAAGTGCTGTCTATTACTTTCAGTGTAATGGCAAATACTCTTTCCTATACCCCACACACATTTATTTCCATTGAGCATTTGCAATTTTACCTGAGCTATTCAGTTTGGCTCTGGTGTTCCAATAGAAGTAGAAGTACCCAAACTGATATGAGTCTCCGCTGATTTGTAAAATACTAAGATAGTAACAATGATAAATGATGTTATTACAGCAAAGAGTATACGCCTCTGTATCATAACATTTCTTTCACAATAAACCGACTGTTCAAGAAATTAGAGTTACAAAAGGAATGACTGAGTAGATTATAAAACTACAGAATAAATCTGTATTTACAGAGTACAAAAGAGAGACTGAGAAACTAAACAGACTCCTGTGAACGGCTATTAAATGTGGCGGAGTAGATGCATATGGCATGTGAGGAGAAGCTGGAGGAAATGAGTTTGTTCAGCCCAGACAGGTGAAACCATAGGAGGATCTCAATGTAGTGCTCCCCTCTCTGATAAGCCATCATAGAGAAGACATACTCCTCAGCGTGCACAGCAAAATGACACAAGTTACAAAAAGGAAAATCCTGATAAACAGAACAAAGACAAAGAAGCATTTCATATTGTAGAAACTCGATTCTCAAAAGACTTTTCAGTACTAATCTAGACAAGACCCTGACAGCATTATCTGACTTTGAAGTGAGATGTTGATCATGAGGTTGGACTATTTGACTTCTAAAGGACATCTAACCTATTTCTTTTCTTTTATCTTAAAACTGATTCCTAAAGTGATTCTAAAAATTAGCATTTCTAAATTCTATAATTCTAAAAATCTCCTGAGCTTGATATTTTAAATTTAAATGTCCTGTTATGGAATTCCTACTCATATTAAAGAAGTTGAGCAGTATCACTCAGGTTTATTTTTTCTAATGGCAGAGAATTAATTTGAAGTATTTGGAACTAAAAAGCTGGAATCGTATCCGGATGATTTGAAGAAAGCTGCAAAGAGAGTTGGAGAGATATCTTTTTTTCATTACTTCACAGATTCTCTTTTGATGAAAAGATACTAAATTTTTAAAAGTACTAAGTGACTAGTAAGAATAAAACTTGGCGATTCCCAAAGGAAGTCTGGAAGGAGCACGTTTAAACACTTAGGAATATTATGTTGTTGTCAAGGCTGCTGAGTTTTATTGGAAAAAAAAAAAAAGGCTTTCTGAAGTGAATAAGAAAAATGTCAAACTCAAAACAAAATAGCAATAAAAAAAGAGGGCTCACCAGAACTTTAAGCTTTTCAGTGCTGCAGATCAAGTTGAATTTTCCTGTTCCAAGGAAAAAGAGCAAGACATTTCTTTTGGGAAGAGAGGAAGAAGCAGAAACAAAGGAAGGCCCATGGCTTAATGCAGCAGAAAAGAGAGGGGTAAAATCTGAATTTTGCTTCTGTGCAAACTGAAATACAAAAGTAGCCACCATCCTTCTGTGGTGGAAGGCAGACCCCTCCTAACCATCCTCCCTGTGACATCTCTGCTGGTACTGTGCTATTCTTACTTTGGCTAATGCCTCTACATCTGTAGAAATACTTTTTTTCAATGACTGATTCTGAGTGTTTTATGTATTTTAGATTTTGAAACACCTCTTATTTCATAACTGATTAGAAAGCCTTTTCTGAGGCTTCTTCAGTTCATGTTTTTGTCTGCAAGGATCCCGTTCTGAGATATCCCTCTGAGCTTTTTTTTTCTTCCTATGCTTGTATCTTGGCAAAATTACTCGAGACTATTTTTCCCTTGCCTATGGCTGCAAGAAGATAATAATGATGATGGTCAGAGATCTGGTCTGATGTCTGTCCTGCCAAATACACATTATAAACCAAGTCATCAGGGAATACAGGGCTTTGGTCAAACACAAGCAACAGTCTATGATGCTTGAATTCACTTATCTTCGCCACTTATGTGTAGTAATGTGCTGTATGCGGTCTCTTAGGAATTTTACTGATACTTTCTCTCTGATTTCCCAGCTTGCTTCAGCTTGAGTTTCTACGATGAATTCTGATTGGGGCTATACCTCAGAATAACCAAAATCCAGCATATTCATCCCATGTAATCTTCATATTACAGCATTCTCAGCTGAAAGTGCGGAAAAAAGAAAAGGAAGATGTTCAATTGTTTCATCCATTTAATTCAGTCAATTTGGCTAGGCAGCTATGTGCACCATTTATGGTACAGGTAGTATCATGACCATCTCAGATTCTGTTGTCTTAGTCACATACTCTGCATGAGGCAAACTCTGTAAGGCCACTTGAAAATAATGGTTGATGTGAAACGTCTGGTAATTTTGTAAATACTTTACAATACTGCAAGAAATAAAGCATGTGTTTAATCTCACCTGATTTTAAAAATCCAAGATAAAGGTATCTATGCTTGGCATAACCATAGATTGCTACACATAATGAAATGGACACTTTAGTGTGCAATATATCTGATGTGTTTTAGATGTCTGCTCATGGTGAGTGGCACTTTTCAGCCCTGAAATGTTTCTTTCTCTCTGTTAATTTTTTTCCGAGTCTATGAAAAATAATTATTTTATAAATGTCTACACCATGACCATTATATTTGGTTAGAAGAATGGATGCCTGATCTTTATTTGATAAATAGATTAAGCAACTGGACTGTAGCAGAACGTTAGGCCTCTCTGTCTTCTAGCACCTTTGGCACTGAAGGTAAGGTTTTCGTTTTCTAAGTAAGAAATCTACATACAGGTTCATAAAGCCATTTAAGCTCCTAAATTCCATTTTGGTTCAATTTAAATTGGGTATAGAGTGCCAAGTGCCAAGGAGAATCAGAATCCTAAAGTCTGAATCTGTTAAAGTGAAACTTAGATACTTCTTTTTCTGTTTCAGAGAATTAATCACTGTAAATCTGGGCTGAGTTCCAAGTTCCAACCACATTGAGATCTTGATAGTTATATACTATTCCCTTTAGATTTCCATTCCCTAAAGGATATCTTAGTATGTTTTATTGAAACTGAATTTTAAAGCTGCTTTTAATCTTCATATTGCCAGTGAGTAAAAATTCAGTGAAATAAATTTGGGTTAAATGTATATCTATACAAAAATCATCCCTTTAAAAACAGTAAGTTCATACTGAACAATCCTACATCACTATATCATGCAAGATTTCACCAAAGATTTCTAAAGTTAAGCTTTTCATTCTGCCAAGAATAGCATAAATCAAGATATATGCATGTACATATTTAATTGTCTAGGTATGTACATACACACCATTAGTATCAATGAGAATGTACTTAAGAGTAATACTGATATATAAACCTGTTTCTCAGATATATACCTATATTTCAGATAGGTATAGACAACAAAATCGTCTTGCCTTTCTTGTCATTTCTCCCTAAGGACTGGTTGCCTGGGAGATACTGCTCTGTTAATGCAAGTCCTTTCACATTTTCACGGGCAAATGTCTGTAAATCACCTATCCTGACTTGTACTACCCCTCATTTCCCATCTCTGGTATGTTGGCCTTGACTCTTACACATAATGATGTATGTTTCTGCGTGTTGGTGCTCGGTTTGATCCACTTTGATATACATTAGCAAGCAAAATATTTTTCCTAGTGAATCATACAGAACTTTACTAAATATGTACTTAATCTTTGTTTTTCTGATGAAAAAAATGGCTTCCTGAAACTTGGAAACATTTCTATTTGTAAGCATAAAATTAACAATTGGTGAGAATAGTAAAAAAAAATATGCTTGCAATATTCCAGATCTTTTCAAAATTAACAGAATTATGGAATTTGGTAGCTAGAAAATCATCAGTCTTACTGTAAATACATAGGCTTTTCCTACCTTTAAAACATCTGAGAGCTCCAGTCCTGTTCAAATTATCCATCAGTGACCTGGATGAAGGGACAGAGTGCCCTTCAGCAAGTTTGCTGATGATACCAGATTGGGAGGAGTAGTTGATACCCCAGAGAGCTGTTCTACCATTCAGAGGGACCTGGACACTGGACAGTGAGAAACCTCATGAAATTCAACAACGGCAAGTTCAAGGTCCTAGCACCTGAGGAGGAATACCCCCATGTATCAGTACAAGCTGGGAAATGACCTTCTGGAGATTAGCACTGCAGAGAGGACCTGGGTGTCATGGTGGATGACAAGTTGACCATGAGAGAGCAGTGTGCCCTTGTGGCCATGAGATCCTGGGACGCATTAAAAAGAGGGTCTCCAGCAGGTCAAGAGAGGTGTTTGTTCCCCTCTACTCAGCCTTGGTGAGGTCACATCTGGAGCCTGTGTCCAGTTCTGGGCTCCTCAGTACAACAGGGATGTGGAGCTGCTGGTGAGAGTCCAGCGGAGGGCTGCGAGGATGATCAGGGGTCTATCAGGAAAGGCTGAGAGAACTGGGCTTGTTCAGTCTGAAGAAGAGAAGGCTGAAGGGGGACCTGATCAGTGTCTATAAATACCTCGAGAGAGGGAGTGAGGAGGATGAGGCCGGCCTCTTTTCAGTGGTGACCACTGATAAGACTAGAGGAAATGGCCACAAACGGAAGCACCAAAAGTTTCGCAGGAACTTAAGGAAAAAATTTCTTGACAGTGAGGATGATAGAGAGATGGAACAGGATGCCCAGAGAGGTTGTGGAATCTCCTTCTCTGGAGATCTTCCAAATCCACTCGGACACAATCCTGTGCCATGTGCTCCAGGTGACCCTGCGTGTGCGGAGGGGATGGACTAGATGATATCTAAAGGTCCCTTCCAGTCTGAAGGATTCTGTGGTTCTTTGATTCTTTAGGTACCCTATATTAGTGGACCTTTATTCCCTTTTCAGAGAAAGGAAAAAGAACGAATTTAAATGAGAAACCCTGCTCTTGATGGACCCTGTATCTGTCCCCTTCACATGACTTCAATGAATTGTCTTTGAGGTATGTAATTTACCTGTTCCGTGTTCAGTTGCGACAAAGCTTTCCTCCAGCTCTTATTAGACAATAAAAATGAAATAGATTTTTCCATTGTGATTTTCTCACTTCCTTTACATAAAGTTTCTTACTACTCAGAGAAATCTTCATCAGAAAGGAAGAATGCCGTTGACCTAGTTAAAAACTTTGATTCATTTTTTGAGACAAAATGTACATTTTATAGCATGTAAACTAGAATAGACAGACCACAATTTAATGCGATCATTTATGTGCAAAAAGCTGGTTATTCATCATTTCATTGCATCTGCAATTAATTCACTAGTTAAACATAGCTTTTAATGGTACCTCTATTTTGGAAAATTCCCCTCTTCCATAAAGACCACAGATTGTTAAGGGCTTGTCACTTTACTTATCTGTTCGTATGGTTAATACTTTCTCTCATGCTTCCTGTTGCAAGCTTATATATTTTTTTTTATCAGCTTCTTTTTCCCTCAATAGCTCAATCTGAATGAGGAATAAGACTCATCTAATAAATGTATCTATCTTTATAACAAGCACAACAGTAAATAATCGTCAGCCTTTCTTTAATCACTCTCTTTTGCATAGAATAAAACAATTAAGAAATATGATGTTTTATATAATTCTTTATTTCTTTTTCTATTTCCCAATGAATATTAACATGTTTTTCAGGTTTATGCAATGCATTATTCAGAATCATCCCCCAAATTTGTCCCCACCCTCAAATTAGGAAAGACCAAATTGGATTTATATGAAGATGTACTTTTGGTTTGAATTCAGGATTATGGGTGATAAATGTTAGCAATAACATTTTAGCTAGTAAAACAGACCTCATTCTTGTCATAATTTATAATACAGTGACTCTGAGAAAGCTGACCTTTCTGGACTGTTTTAATCATTTGTCATCCACTGAATAGTTCATTTTTATGTACAATTTCATTTCAGCTTGTTTACAAAAGAAAAAAGTGTTTGGAAATGCCGATGACTGTAGCAGTAATAGTTTTCACCGGTTATTTTTTAACGTACATTAGCTGAAGCTTCTTTTTAATATTTTTTTCAGGATTCCTCCAGCTGTGAGAAGAATTTAATTCTAATAAAGGCCAGATTAGCTAAATTTCTTTTCAGAAATAATAATAAAATAAAGAGAAGAGAAGAGAAGAGAAGAGAAGAGAAGAGAAGAGAAGAGAAGAGAAGAGAAGAGAAGAGAAGAGAAGAGAAGAGAAGAGAAGAGAAATAGAAAAAAACCCCGTGCCTGCTTATTTTCTCTACTGAGAATTTCTGGTTGCTTTTTATACTCAGATTCTGAGGTCTTATGCGGGGTGATACTATCACTCTTTCACCGAATGCTATAGAGTAAATAAATATGCGTGTAGAGAGAAACAATGGACAAGACGGTCCTAAAAGTAAACGACTGAAGATTTAAGAGTAGAAGAAACACCACATTTTACAAAGATTCAGATGAACGAACTCAAGAAATCTGACCAATATTGTGAAGAAAAAAAGGCTAGATGATCTGTCTGAAATAATAATTGTGACAACTATATTCCATATTATTACTAAGCTTTTGTTATTAAAGAATAAATCTTCATAATTTCCATGATATCTCCCTGGGGATTTGACTAATAATCTATTTGGTCCCTCAGGATTTAGCTCAAAATTTCAGTGTCTGAATAAGGATGGGATCTATTCTGCCTAAATTAGGCACGTGACAAATCCATACACCTTTCCTTTCCTTAAGTCCGTCAGTAGAAATAAGGCAACAAAAGTAAAGAAGTAGGGTACAGGCATTGTCTATTCTAAGTCAGACAAACAATTTCCATCTCCTCCTGAGAAGGATGTGATTTCTTTTGCTTGTTGTCTTAAGCCAATTCTTCTTCATCGTTCTGTCTTACACTTTCTCTGTTAGCCACAGGCTACTCAGTCAAGCTATCATCGTTTTGGAAGCAGCAGGGCTAACTTTATGTATCCAACATTTGTTATTGCTTGCAGTTCATTTTTTAGTTTTCCACATTTCCCATTTAATTGGATTAAATTTAAGTTGCATTTAAGTTCTGTATTTCCTATTTAATTTCAAGTGATAAAAAAAAAGATACAATAAATCATGGTAAAATGTGAAATTCTTTTTTTCACACCATTAATCATCTCAAAAGTCCAGATACCTTAAAACAGAAGCACTAACAACTCTACTGAAAAGTACACATGATCCAGCTTAATGAAAGCATTTTTCCTGTTGGACTGTATTATGTCCAGAGTATGGGTATCTAAGCCAAAGTGAGGAAGGCACAAGATCCTCTTCTAGACTACATATACACAGGTCTGACTAAGTTAGGTCTCATATACTTGCATTATAGTGTCCTCAGGCCTGGACAAAAGATGTGAGAAGAGAAGGGAGGGAAAGAGGGAAAAGGAAATTTAACAAATCAGTCCTCTAAATTTGAGTTGATCTCATCTGCAAAATGCTGTATATTAAGAAGTACTAAGACATTATTTGGAAAACTTTCATGAGTTTTGACAACAGAGATGTTATATGAATTCACTAGGGCACAGTACAGGGTGTGCAGAGTGACTTAGTTTGCTCTTGGTCATGCCCTTTTGAATCTAGCCTTCTGCCAGAATTCACTCTCAGGGTGATGTGGAAGACCTGCAATATTTCAAAGGACCTGTGAAACTTTCAAAGTCTTTATTAATGTACGCTGAAAGGATCCAAACCTATGATCTCAGTCTAGTGGTTTGGAAAAGTATTCTAAAACCATTATTTCAGAAAAAAAAAATAATTTAATCTGTCAGCTAAAAATTGGAAAGAGAATTTTTCAAAATTCTGCTGATGAAACAGTCTCATTTTAGGAAGGAACAACCCCAGGCACCTATATAGATTGGAGGGTGGCCTGCTGGAGAGCAGTTCTTCAGAGAAGGATGGACAAGTTGAGCAGCAGGCAGCAATGTGCCCTTGTGGCCAAAGCCAATGGTATCCTGGCTGCTTTAGGAAGATCATTTCCAGCAAGTTGAGGGGCAGTTCGGGAGTCCTGTTTTCAGTTCTGGACTCTCCAGTGCAAGAGGGACATGGAGAAAGTCCATTGTGGAGCTACAAAGATGATCAGGAGACTGAAGCAACTGTCCTATGAGGAGAGGCTGACAGAACTGAGCCTGTTCAGCCTAAAGATGAGAAACTTTATATACATCTTATCAATGTATATAAATGCCTTACGGGAGAGTCTTATGGGACAGGAGGCAATGGCCACAAACTGCAGCACAGGAAGTTCTGCTTGAATTTGAGAAAAATCTCCTTGACTGCTGGGCTGAAAGAGCACTGGAACAAGTTGCCCAGAGAGGTTGTTGGAGTCTCCTTTTCTGAAAATATTCAAAATCTGCCTGGATGTGATCCTATGCAACGTGCTTTAAGTGAGCCTGGTTGTGCAGGGTGATTGGACTAGATGATCTCCAGAGTTCCCTATCAACCTTAATCATTCAGTGTTTCTATGATTATATTTCTAGCTAGTGTGATGTGTGCACAGATTTACTTTCCATTTGAGAAAAGAGTTGATGGGAATTCTTTCTTTTATAGGTAATAATTTAGATTGCAATAATGAGTAATGTGTACATGTGTGATAGAAGTTATGACATTTATGTGCTGCTTTTCCTAAAGATCTTTCTAGGATGAATTCTGTTCAGTACGTTGCTCATTCATAGATTAGATCTTGCTTTGTTTTCTTTTACCTCTGCTTTCATTTCAGTGAATCACTATCCATGGTCAAGAAATTTGCAGAGTCATCAGAATAACTATAGCATCATTATGTGTTGTGTAGTAATGTGATACTACTGGTTATCATAAGACATCACAGTATCCTTGTATCCTTCAGTACAGACAATTAAAAGAAGAAGACATGCAGATTAGTCTGAACTTAAAACATATCTATCATTTGTGGGTTTTTTTGTGAATTTTCCTTTTTCTTTTGTTGACAGGAAACAAATGAAATCTGGATCATGAAATAAAAACATCTCTGTTTAGTAAGAGATTAATTAAGGACTAGTATAGTTTGAACAAAACCAATCTGAGAAAATCATATTTTTTTTCCAAGCAAAAGGAAATATTTTGATGATTTATATCAGGAAAAAAAAAACCCTAAAATGCAATGACATATAAATAAAATAATTAGAAAAGCAAGCAGGCATGTATGATGAACTAATTGCTGCCCATTCCAGATTGATATTTAAGCACCCAATGTCATGAATTTCTTTCTTTTTGGACATCATTGAATACAGCATTGCTTTATCACTGTGTTCTCTGCTGAAATGTTTGCAGTTTTGAAGAACAGTAACTGATACCTCTTTTTTTTTCAGATATGGAAATGAGTCATTAAAACCTGTAATACATCTCATAAACTTTTCAAGAGATCTATCTGTATGAAATATATAGTGATAATGAGATGAAAATATTCACCTCATGGAAGGAAGAATAAGAACAATGCCACTTTTAGATTGATGAGACTTTTATTGTTCTTCATCCTATAATCCTTTCTAATATTTTTCATACTGGATAACCAAGAGATGACATCAAATTTGTGATGAAATTTCATAAGATCAGATCAAATCAATCAAGTCTGGAGTATAAAATCTGTATTTATGTGTGTAGTTCATTCAGATATGGTATTTAGCTTTTAATTGTCATCCATTTCATTCATTGGCATAACATTTCAGTTTAATACCAAAATACTCATGAAATCCTTTGGTTATTCTTCTGTCACATGGGTAAACATGTCCAGGTGTGTTTAGTATTTTTGATGTTTTAATCTATTGACTTGATAAGGTACAAAATCCTTAAGATTTATCTGTTGGTCTTTGATCTATTAAAGATTTTAAGAATTTCTTCTTTTCTTCTAAAATTTTCTTTAGTTGTCACCAATGAGATTCAGTGCTAACCTTAATGGAATTATGATCCTTCCTTTGGAGATGTCTGCTACCGTTCCAGGTACCAGATTTCATGTGGTACTGCTCTGCAGAGATTGTGTGCCCAGATCACACGGCAGTGGTTTATAGTTCTGTTTACTGGTGCTGTAACTTATTATTCATTTAATCTCGTAAAAGAAAACCTAGGAAGAATTACATGTCTATACTTACAGCTATTTTTTTATATAATATTTCTCAGATTTAGCATATGGGTTTAACTCTAGGTAAAATTATTGTCCATGTGCTGGCAGTCTCTTTACAGAATTGCTTGTTATTCTTGTACCACTAATCACGTGCAATGACTATGATGTTATTTTTATGCACCTGTGTTCAGATACCTTTATCTTCCCATTCATGTTCCCTCTGTCTTTCTGGTCTGTCAGATCTGTCCTACATTGTGCCAGCTTGTCTCATCCAGGTATCCGATACAGAATTACGGCAGTCAAAAGATCTAGGTTTCTATTTATTTATTTAGAGCTGCAGAAAGGCACTCACAGTCTCCTTGTTTCAATACAAATAAGAAAGAAACTAATCTTTTCTTTCTCTTTTTTTTTTTTAATATCTTCCTAGAAATTTATGAAACTGGGGAGAGCTAAGAAAAGGCCAGTGCCTGAATTTATTTTGAATAATGTTTACTCATGAACACAAATATGCAAATTTTTCATGAAAAAATGCATTTATTCCAAACAAATTAACTGTGACCAGCAAGAGTTTTCAGATAATAAATAGTCCTTACTTGCTATTCAATGAAATACTTGGTTTCACAGCTAACCATTGAGGAAGTAGTAATGAGAGTTATTTTTCTAGTGAACATCGGATATATATCTAGTGAACCTAAATATTGAGATTATTTCATGAAACACATGAAGATATGTGTATATTAAATAATGAATGCCTTTGTCTCCACTACCATATTTTCTGTAAGTTATTACTGCAGAGATGAAGATACAA
This sequence comes from Nothoprocta pentlandii, assembly GCA_013398315.1. Taxonomy (NCBI): domain Eukaryota; kingdom Metazoa; phylum Chordata; class Aves; order Tinamiformes; family Tinamidae; genus Nothoprocta; species Nothoprocta pentlandii. The sequence goes on from VZSG01000080.1 coordinate 259,375, forward strand.
CTGCACTGTTCCTGCTAGTGAAAACATAAAAAGCTTTATTATAATAAAAATCCTGAAATGTCACTTAAAAATAAGAGCTATTTTCCATTTTTGCAAGTCTAGTGCTATACCTCATTTCCTTCAAAAAAATGTGCATGTATTTGTACAAACAAAATCTGCATCAAAATGTATTGCAAAGTATATGGAGTTTCAAATAAAATCCTGTAACCCATAACATATACAGACATATGATATATACAAAGCCCAAATATCCATTAGCAACTGTGATTCACTGCTTTTTATCTTAATTCCCTGAAAGTTTCTCACAACTAAAGATGCCACAATACTTCTATGAACAGGCTGAATATGAATAGATCCATAGGTCTTCCTGAAGGTGGCTCCATTTGACAAAGGTTAAGTTAGATAATCTAGTATCAGCTCAGCTGCAAATCTTATCAGAGAGAGATCGGAAGAGGAAAACCCAGCACTAATTGCTCAGAAAACAGGTATGAATAATGTCATGAAAGAATTTCCATAAAATAGTTCTGTGACATAACTGAGGCATTCTTGAAGTTATTCAATAATGTGAAGACAGTACACGAAATAATAGAACAGCACTTGCTTGCTTAGGGTATATGTCTTAATTTCAATTCTGAATAATGTTTTAACTAAGTTTTTTTTCTTTCTTCTAAGTACTAAACAGTACAGGCTTGTCAGACTCCATTTCAAGCACACATGATTATTTTCAGCTTCAGTGAAATATCTAGAGTGAAAAACAGCCCTTAAGAATAATATTTGTTTATTTAAGGATGCTGCTCTATTCTGCCTCAAATTACTACAGCTTATGCTACAGATGAAAAGATAAAATGCACCAAGCTTCATTTCAAAAGAAATCCTAAAATAGGAAATGGAAGAGGAAATTAAATGTCAATGTATTTCAGAAATGAAGAAAAATAGCCTTCAAAACATTGAAAACCATGGAATATAATTATAGCTAAAAAAAAATATCGGTGAAACACCTTTACATAATTTAAAACCCAGTATAAAAATATTTACCAGTGAATAAGAAGGCTTCCATCTTTATTAACAAATATCCTTTGAACAGTGAGGCATTCCTTGATGTTCTAAAGGCTCTTTGGCAATAAACGAATAAGGAAAGATGCTATTTTTTTCCACTGTAGAAGATAAACATTCAAAGGAAAATTGTATCCTGAGATATGAAGTCAAGGTGTTTTTGAAGTCAACAGAGTTCATCCGGTTTACCTGAATCTAGATTAGCATTTGTCTCAAACCTCAAAGATACAGCATCTTTGAAATCCGCTACAACTGTTGACTCTAATCTGGTTGGCGAATGTTTACAAAAGTCAGAAACCTGCATTAAGTACTTTAAAATAGTACAGAATATCATATTCAATATTTAGATGTTTTCTAACGTGTATCATATTATCCGATAATGTCATCTACATCTCCTCCTAATCATCTTTCTCACAGTTTCATCATAATATGTCCTAAATCAACAATAATATTATAATTGAACATCTAAATTTCCACGTGCAGACTGCTTGAATAAAAAATATATATATTTATATTGTTTTCCATTAAAAACAAGAGCAAATCAGTAAAAAATAGCAGTGATGGGCGTAGGTGGCTAAACAGATTTGCAGGACAAACAAATATCTATTTTCATCAACTGTAAGGGGTTAAAAGGCAGCTTTTGCATCCCTGCTGAAGACCTTTAGACCTTTCACATCTGCTCCTCTCAGATAAATAGAAGATACTTTATTTTTATCCTTGTTATGTATACATATCCACTGGAATCCAATAAATCCTCAAAACATTGTACATACAGAGGAAAGTACACTTTTTGATCTGGATCCAGTACCTTTTATACCATTTATACTACTGGAGAAAATATCTCAGAATTTTCCCAGAAACTGAATCACTTCCTTATGAGAATCCTTCAGCAAACATATTGTCTCAATTCTTTCCTCAAGAACATTCCTCAAGTTCTCATTCCTCAGAATATGACATGAATACTATAGATTTAAAATAATTGGCTTGAAAAAAAATCAAACAAAATGGATTTGATGAAGAATAACTGTTTTAGTTTCTAGTTTTTAAATAATTTGGGAGGAGGATGCAAAATTAAAGAATCTTACACTCCCTGCTTTCAGGCCAAAGATTTTGCAAGACTCCCAAAGAATTCAGACAGGACGGGAAAAAAGGGTATAGGTGAAGAAAAGAATTGAACATATAGGTGAAATCTGGAAAATATAGTCCATATATTTGGACATACCAGGTTTTCTATTGTTGACAAAGGAAGATAAGAAAGGAGGGGAATGGAAAAGTAGCACTGTTTCCATTGCACAGAAAGAAATCTAGATGTAGCTATTTGTATGGATCTTTTTTTTTTTAATAAAAAATTCATGCTGAATGATTTTTGTCTCTACTTTGATGCATACACTCAAAAAAGATGCAAGTTAATTTTCTGAAAAAAAAAGATGTTTTTTCTTCTTTCTGTTGGAAGATTAAAATATAAACATTTAAAAAATCTTGGTCCTGCTGGAGATTTAAGAGTGTAATTCCTAATGCTTGACCTGCTTCTTATTTTTTTTAAAAATTTTTAAAAATATGAAACTTAGAAATCTGAGTTTAAAAAATACTATTGTTCATTGAAATAAAAATGGTTAATTTAGGAAATATGTATCATTTTCAAAAGAAAATATTTCTTAGGTCTAGGATAAATTATCTGGAATCCTCAAAAAATCCTCAAAATTAACGATAATAGTGGCTATATTTTCTCTTGTTTTAATTCATATTTTTAAAATATATTGACCTTTTGCAATTGTTACAAAATGCCTTGAATATAATTTTCTTATTTAGAAGTTGAAAGTAGATATGTTTTTAGATATGTTTTGTTTTCATTTATAGTTCCAAAGAGTGTAGGAGGCAAGAAGAACAAATCTCTTTTTTTTTTTTTCAATCATTTTCTTCCATTGATTTTAGTAAAATATATAAGTGTATGGTTCTATAATATATGGTTCTAACACCAGGTATAGAATTTTTCAGAACTAAGCTGATGTAAAGGAAATGAGAAAGAAACAAATAAGAAACCAATAAATGATAACCTGTAGGTACATAGGTACAAGAAGGAAAATTCATGCAAGTTATCACAGAATCACAGAATCACAGAATATTCAAGGTTGGAAGGGACCTCTAGAGATCATCTAGTCCAACCTGTTCCACTGCTCTGTCACCCTCACAGTAAAGAAGTTCCTCCTCACCTGGAGACGGAACTTCCTGTGCTCTAGCTTATGGCCATTACCCCTCGTCCTATCGCTGGCCACCAGTGAAAACAGCCTGTCCCCTTCCTCCCTGCATTCTCCCTTCCTGAGCTTATACATATTAATCATATCCCCTCTGAGCCTTCTCTTCTCCAGAGAAAAGAGGCCCAGCTCACTCAGCCTCTCTTCATACGAGAGATGTTCCATTCCCTTAATCATCTTAGTTGCTCTTCTCTGGACCCTCTCGAGAAGCTCCACGTCCCTCTCATACTGGGGAGCCCAGAACTGCACACAGTAAATTATCCTACAGTTATCCTACCCTTAGAAATAAGCATTACACTTCTTAATTGTTGTTCACAAAACTGTTTTAATAGAATATTTTCTTCCTCATTCTGCCTTTCCTGGTCTACAGAAGGTAGAAAAAATAGGCCATGCATTTTTAAAAAAGGAATAAAACCCAACATGGTTTTCTGGTCATGAAGGCAGTAGAAAACCCAGGCTCACTAAGATAAGCACACAAGCAGTCAATCTTTCTAGAGGAAACACCTTCCTAATAGAGATACAGCTAAGCACAACTTTCAGAGAGGTTTGTGTCTGAATAACTGTGCACAGCTTTTCTACATTAGAAAGCTGAACTTTATCACTAGTTCTTCTAGGCAGGTGCCAGTGGCCTGGACTAGCTTTTTTCTCCTCCACTTTTCACTCCTATCAAGATCCCAGATAGGGTGAGAGACACTAAGAATCCATACTCTGAATTTTCAAAAGTTCCATTTTGCTATATATGGGGGAGTCACAGAGTACCATCTATGCTCTTGTACCAGCTGTAGCTACACGATCTTCTACAGACAGCTGTTCCCTGAAATGTTGGGGTTAGGATGTCTCTGATATTTATTTATTTATTTGCCATTATCATTCTTTAATTCTAGGAAGTCTGCATTTGTTCTGGACTCCTAAGAAAATTTAAAAATCATGGGTTCTTCAGAAAGAAAAGTAGTGGTATTGTATTATCTTTGTGAGTGATAATCTAACAGAAGGTACATCAGCTTTTCTGCTAAATAATTTGAGCGGAGAATTTTAAATAAAACTTCAATTATATTTAGAAGAAACTATAATCATCATCAATTGCCAAAATACCAATTTTGTGGTAAACAAAGATGACACTATCAGTTTGATAATTATTTTTTAAAAACAAACAAAACAGGTTCTTTCATGCTTGACAATGCATGATGTTAATTGCAAGATGTTTTTTATTTGCAAAAGTTGCAGACTGTTAGTGGTAATCAAAGTAATGATTTGTCCTTGTCACTTTGCAAGATTTATTGTATACTAGGAAAAGAACAAAGAAGTAGCACAGTAGACAGGACTGACACTTATACCATGGTCCAGATAGGATGCAAATACTATTTCCTGGAAGGATGAGAACACTGAGGAAATTTTGTCTTCGTCAGCCTTTCCACTCAAGTAAATAGGACTCAGACTGAAAAGAAAGCAGATGTACTTGGCCTATGTCTCATTTATCAGTGTAACTATTTTTCCCTGTAATTGCATATATTTTTCATGCATGAATAGAAGATAAAGGGAAGGAAAGGGGAGATTATTGCTCCATCCCATGTTGCTATCACATGGCTTTGAAACGAATTTGCAGAAAATCCTAGTAATTAAGGAGTTTCATCTCATTCAAACTTGCAGAGCTCATTCTTAGAGCAAGCCCTAAAGGAATCGTCCCAAATGCTAAGCTAAGAATGCTTAGCCTGAAAGTCTGATGTTTTTGCTGTAAACTTGGAAAAAGAAAAGGGGGGAAAATTTTTGTCAGTCTTTCTTCCTGCATTTTTCATGATCTAATATAAATAAATCATGACTCATTTAATGCAGACCTATGCTATCTAAAGCTGAAAATGCAATTTGAACCAATCTTTTCACTTTAAAAAGACTTTTCTTTGAGTGTACAATTTTTGAGCTCCAAGTAGCTTAACTGAAAGTGGAGCTGAAGGTTATTATCTTTTCATACAATGGCATAGTCTCATTTTTTTTTTTTGCCTTTCTCTGTTATTCTTAGTTTCAACAAGCAAGCACTCCATTGCTATTTAAAACACCCTACTCTGTGCTTGACTGATTTGAGGGTTTTTCTTCACTTCACTGAAGGGAGAGCTGTAATTTTGACTTTGACTTCGCGATTTCGCATCCTGCTGCCAAAATACATTTTTTTTTCCTGTTGTTAAAAAGACCAGCATTCCCTTTTCTTCTTTCTAATTGCTGCTTGCTTTTAGAGAGAGGTGAAGAAGGGAAAAGCGTTGAGCCTCTGGCCTGTTAGAGCTCGCGGATGCAGGGGCAGGGAGGGATACGGTATTGGGCACAGCAGGCATCTGCCTCCTCTGAACAGCAAGAGGAAAATCTTTGCTCTGGAGCCTGTAACAGGTTCAGCGTTTGCCGAAATGTTTCCATGGAGACAGGGCCTTGCTGGGCGAAGCGGCTGAAAGCGGCAGCCCTGGCGGAGGCGCGAAGCGATATAACCCGCTCGTGAATAACATATATACTGGCGCAGCCAGTGCCGGGCTCCGCCGAGGAGTCTGCTCACTTTGCAGGTCTCACGTTGATGGAAATTAAATGCTTATTTCCTAAAGAAAATGTAAAACTCAGTAAACTGCCCACTTGAGAAACAAGCAGGGAAGCAAGAAAACAGGCATAAATACATCTGCTTTTTATCTGAATTGAGTTATATTGCAATGGTTGGGGAAACTTAAGAGCCCCATACATTTCAGAGGCTGTTGGTTGCATTCAGAGGTTGTTTCTATGTCAGATTACTTTCCTTCTAGATCTAAGATGAAACAAATACCATCTTCTTTAACACAATCTTCTTTTAACTCATTAACTCCTTGATAGTCTCAATAAAAATTACAGTTTGCTGAATATCTGCATGTGATTGGTTTACATGAGCACTTTCACTTGTTAATTAAATTCTCCAAGACAGGATGACATTTGAAGTGCATGATTCCTCTTGAAACTCTGTGCATGTTTAATTTGGATTCAGTTCTTCAGCAATTACTTTTTTTCATTTGAATGTGCATGCTTGCCCCATCCAGATTAATGGGCTGGGAGGAGGAAAAGCTAATGGAAATGTATTTTATTTTAAGATTAAGGTATTCATTTTTCTGTTTGGAAACACCTAAACCGTGTTTCATTCCACAGTTCTTGTTTGGACAAGGCGCATCCGACTTGAACAGCTTTGCTATTAAGATGTGCATCATATGTCACAGATAAATAAAATAATAATAACAAAAAGTTATTTTATAAACGTGGAAGTGAAATTCTGACTTCATTAAAGTCAGTGCTAAATCTGTATCTTGGCTTCTTTGGAGTATTTTTAGCAAAAACAGGAAATTATTACTACTGCTACTATAGAATATTCTAATAAAACACAATTTGAAATGTTTAGTATTTTCTAGCCACCAACACCGAGGACAAATGAATGAAAACTGAAAAAGAGGGTAGGGTCTGTACAATCACCCTAGTGGCCCCTCGCAGTGCCCTGTCCCCACATCCTGCTGCACAGAGGATCAATATACTCTTGAAAACAGACCCGTTGCAAGCACAGGAGCCACCTTGGTCCCATTCAGCTGAAAACACCCTCTCCCATCAGAGCTGTGCGTACCATGGGTCATAGATGTTGCCTTCACTGAAAGGTGGTCTCAGAGGCAGAGAGGAGAATACAACTAAGTCTCGTGCAAAAACAGAAAAATTCCCCAATCTCCAACTTTTCAGGAAAATGCTTTCCCTCTGTACCGTGCAGCATACCATGCCTGAGTTCAGAGTGGCTCAACAGCTTGGGAAAATGCCAAGCTTGATGCCCATCCTAACATTTCCCAACATTTTTTTTTTCCAAAACCACCCTTGGTTGGAGAGGTATCTTAACTTGCTGCTGAAAATATGAGTCCTATCATTTGTTGCTGAACTCATTTGTCACATTTTAGACTCAGTGATCTTTTTCAATGCTTGCAGTCAACTGTATCACTGTTACTTAGAACTAGGTTGTCATGGTGCTAAGGCTGCAAACTCCTGTGTTTACCGCAGCTTGCCTCTTCCTTTCTGTCTAAAAAGTTATGATATATCAACACAGTATGGGGAGTGTAGAAATTCTAATGCCACATCTGTTTTTTTTAAAAAAACAACTTATTAAATATACCCATCTTCTAACAATGTGGCTGTAAACTCTTAAACCAAATAAAAAATTATCTCTCAACCATCTCTTTGCCGGTGATCTATTATACTATGATATCATAATTATGGCAATTCAGATATATCGTTCTCAAAATCACCCACTTGGCTGAGCAATGACCTAGGCTGAGACTTGTCAGCACACTGGGGACCTCAAGTACAGCAAAAGCTGAAGGGCTGGAGACAGCAAAATGCCACTTTCTTATAGATGTCTGTCGCTGCCTCACATTGTCTTTGGGGATGATGAACTGCACCTCATAAACATGTCTTTCTCCAAAGGCTGCCTCACTTTAACTCTGCACTATTATAGTTGTGTTTTCATAGCTGCTTTCATGGCTTGCAATGGTCTCAAGCATCAGGTGGAATCTCTGAGTTCCCTCTGGTCTGTCACTCATCGGCCATTCTGAAAATGAGAAGATCGAGGACAGCTTCTATTGTAGCTGGAGGAGACAACCAGTAGATAAACTAATTAGTTTTGAGGAAAGGAATGGAAGAGGGAAGGTGGCTCTGAGATTTATTCTGTTACAGTAAATATGCTTTTAAATCTGAGCCATCTAATTAGAACCAAGAAGGGTACATGCAGCCAGCACAGACATACCCACTACAGATATATTCTGATCCAGCAAACAGCATCGCATCTTTATCTTTGCAATGGAAAATATTTGAGCTATAGTATCAGACTTGAAAGTCTCCTCATCTGACAGAGATGAAGGATGGACAAACAGATTATAAAAAAAGCACTTTCTGCAAGCTCTTATTTTGAGAGATGAAAAACTTTCTATAACACATTAAATGATGACATATCTTAGTACAGATTCGGTATAGTCGTCAGATTGTTGAAACCTGGGGCATTAGACAGAATTCAACATACAAGTGAGCAGAGATTGACAGACAGGACTATTTCTCTTCATATGAAGACATAAATAGATAGGACAATATCATAACATAGACTGTTTCCAGCACTTGAAGAAGAATGTGCCACCCTATTTTCAGAGCCCTACTCTGAAACAGTGAGGGAAACCAAATAATTAATCACAAAGCAAAATCTTGTCTTTTGCTCCCCTTTAAAAGTTGAATGGATGCAGATAGTACTTGACTTTGAGTGGAGATCATACTTTACCCGTGAGTAGCGTGGAGGACTTTACTCTCACTTCTTAAACATAGGCATTGCTTGTGCTCAGTTTTGCAGTGGAATTTAACAACCATCTTATGCTGAAAAATCACACAAGGACTTTCAGGATCAAACTTATTATGTATTCAGTATCCCAATACTCCATCTGCTGTTTCCTTGTTCCATATCCCATTAACAAATGCTAAGCTGCAGATTGTTTTTCACATAGTAATGAGCTGCATAAGTATGCAAACAAAACAAAAGTTATACATTTCTGTTAGAACAAGTGCCAAGAACACCTCCTGTTGCAACACTACTAATGACAGGATAGCAACAGTGGAATAAAGAGAGTAATTTGTAGTATTCCCAGGTCAGCTGCACACATGGTTTCTCCAAAAATAAGTAAGTGAGGCAATTTATTCTAAACTGACAATACAACAGATTCATTCCTGTTTTAATTGTAGCAGCCTCAGTGGATGTGTATCAGATGAATTTGGCCCTCCACTGGAAAGCTTCCTACAGATGGTGGGAAAGAAGGTGACCAGCATAAATAATGTCATTATCCCAATTAACTAGAATTGATTAATTCCTCCATCCATTTCCTAAGTGATTATTTCCAATTAAAATAATTGCCTGGATAACATTCCCCTGCTAGATCCCTGGGTGAGATGGAGATGTTCCAAATAGTATTTTACTGATATACCAGCACAGACCCTGCTACCTAGCAGTAGCAGAACACATTATAATCTGCTACCCTTCAGCCAGAGGAAACTTTGGATTGTCTTGGAGATACATATATTCACTTATAATTGTTATTTGTATAAACATAGGTTAGCATGAAATAAGATTCAGATTGTTGCAGAATGTAAAGAAAAACAGTGCCTGCTGTGGAGAGCTTAAAGTCCATACAAGCACATATGCAAGTGGAAGAGTGCAAAGAATCCATGAGAAAATATTGGTCAGCACAGACAGCCTGATAGCATCACTGCAGCAGCCTGTCACTGCAATATTTTTTGGTAGGCATTGCACTAATGGATGTTTTTTAAGATTTCTGAAGGTAGTTCTCTCTGTTGTAGAGATATCCTCTCAGCCATGAAGGTGTTAAGTCTGAAGATCCTTGTCTGAAAAGTTAATGCTTGGTCAGGGAGACTGAGGCTGGAGATTTAGCAGAGGTGAGAGTCGGCTTTCTGATTGTGATTGAGAGATGATGAGTAAGGCAGGGAGGTCTTGAAAAGGCAGCTTCTGAAACTGCAAGTATGAGAGGGATTTGAAGAGAGGGATAACAAGCACAAATGAGCTGGATGCTAGCAGGGCATTTTTAGCCATGGTGAAGCTCTCATTGGTCAAGATTGCATTTTCTAAGATTGGGAAAAGAGCTGTTCTAATAATTAAGTGTGAGAATATGCATAAATGTTGCACAGATGGATATGAAAGACTGTAACTGAGATATATTATCAACAGGAAATATGCAAAATTCAGGTACAGTTTACATATAAAAATCTTAAAACCATAATGTGTTGAATAAGATGCCCAAATTACAGTCCCGAATAAATAGTTCTGTGCCTACTACAATATTAAGAAAACAACCAAGGAGAAAGCCTGGAATGAGAAATTAATTTTTGTTTTACGCATATTGAATCTGACATCCTGGTTACACAATGATAAGAAAATGTCAAAGACACTTCAATTTTAATTTGAGCAATAAGACAGTTATACAATATTGAATGATAACAGTGAGTTGTTAGTATAAGCAACACCAAATATTTTTTATTTACAAATGAAATTTTACAAGGATAAGACATGAAGAAATAACAAACCAAACTACAACACTCGTTAAGTGCAGTGGAAGCCTGTAGATGGATGATAGAGGGAGGAGAATGGTTGTTTGAGGCACATACTGAGAACATGATAGTTTAGATAAGGAAGGGTAATGAGATTTGAATGAGAGGTCAATTTACCTTGCAGTACTAGTATAAGCTACCTATTGAGAGCAAGTGAATGCACTCATCACCGGTTGATGTTTTCTAGATTCTATCCTGTATAGGCACACCTACATCTCCTCAAGACCAGTTGAGCCTTTATATTACATATGTAACTGAGCATGTACTATGTCTAAAAGAAAATGATTACTAGTAAGACTGAAGAAAAAAAATATTAACTTTTTGTTTGGTTGGTTGGCTAGAAAGGAACCCATGAAAAGTACAATAGAGCATACAAGAAAAAAGTACTTTCATTTAGAGAAAATGTACTTTTTGTCATTGTTTTTTTGTGAAATAAAACTCCAAAATGCCACTGTGTGTGAGTGGAAAGTGTCTGTTCACTCAAGGCCAAATAGGAGACAGGAAGGGGCTAGCTTCACACAGGAATAAAGTTGAAAAAGCATTCCTGTATAATTTAGGAATCCTACCTAAATTTTCCTCTTTCCCCGAAGGAAATGAACTACGGTCCCTGACCAACCAGCTGATGCTCTAGTGATGGTCCACCTTATTTTGCTTTTCTTCCACTTTACGTAATCTTTCTCTCATTGTCTAGAGCAGAAACTGAAATGCAAAAGTTTCCACTGTAAGGTTAGAGTCTTAAATCATGAAATGGGAGAATAGTGTGCAACATGAAACAGATTCAACATGAGATTTGAAGGAAAGGCAGCTGAAACTATGAACCTCAACATATCTCATTTTGTGGTGGCAGTAGATTCACTGCATGGGTAGGAAACACCTGTTCAGATCTTTGCCTATAAAATGAATTCAAATGGTGGTTAAACTAACAGAACATAACTGTGAAAAGTAGTGAAACTGAATTAATGACTTCTTAAATGGAGCAAATGAGAACACAGACTAAGTATTGAAAAGCAAGGGTTACCATACGAAAGGCAGATTCCTGTTTTTCTTGTTTTTATCCCATAGTTTCAGGAATATAGTCAGAAAAGTATCTTGAATATAATTGCTGTCAATCTCAGAGCAGCTGATACTGTTTTTTGATACTTTTTTTTGTAACTGTTATTTTTACATTTTCATGAGAAGAAATATTCTAAGTCAAATAACTTTTTAAATGGGCAAAAAAAAATGTAGATAGTGCCTAGACACTTGTTAGCAGTAAGAGAAATGAGTCAAGATATAGCGATTTGCATGCATTTCTACACCCCACTGCTATGCCCTAAGGGAATAACAGAATGTCTTCTGAATTGCTGCCATTTAATATGATGTCAGTCAAATCTTTGTAATGTTTTTTATTTTATATTGAGTTTGTCGCAAATGGTTGGTATATGTGCCCAGTCATGTTGAAAGAAATAACCTCACCAACTCTTATGAAAACTTTCAATTATTTTACAAGCATTTAATCAGATTTCTTAAGGTTGAGTGCCAGATTGCTGGTCTTCCTCCAAACCTCAGTCCATTAGAATTAAAGTATGATATTTGGCCAAAACTGATCAGATCAGAGAAAATGAATATTTTAAAAACTCTTAAAATGAGCATGATTAATTGGAGATTTTGCTTTCTTTTGTTTTGTAATTTTCCTTACCAAAAGACATAACACAAATAAGAATTTATCAAAAACTCTAAAAACATAGATAATATCTTTATTTAAGAAAGAGAAAACAGGACATGCATTTAAATATTGGATACCATCAACCAAGTTGACCATTGTCAATGGGAGAGAAGTAAGAATTAGTCTAATACTTTGTGGGTAGGCATAATTTTGCACTTCTCTCTCTACTAAGCTGCAGTTCTCTCCATTTTGGATTCATACTGTTCACCATTCTTGTAGGCCTGCTATCCAAATATAATTTACTGACATATAAAATGGATTACGAGCCTAAGTCATTTCTCAGTTAAGTCATTTTTGAAATTTGATGTCCTGTTTTAAGCAGTTATCTCTGTCAGAAAATTCAAGATATTAAATGTTGCTGTAGTGCTTGTCTTATTACTGGGAATGAGTGACTGTAAAAGCATTTCAGCCTGTCAGAATTTCTTGCCATTACTAAAGTTTGAGTCAAACCTAAGAGAAATGAGGAAAAGACTAGCAAGTAGAAACTCAACCTTCTTGTAATCCTTGCAGTGCAGATTGTCTAATAGAACCTGTAGTATGAAAGGATAGAGTGTTAAAGATTACATTTCAGGATCACAGCAATTGTCTGGAAAGAAACAGCTACTCTGACCTGCTATTGTTCCTAAAAGTTAACGATTTGCTCCTGAGCTACTCCTTGCTCCTCTCCTTTCTATCCCTGGGCCCCGAGTGTCCTATTTTCACCATTCTATCATGCAAGGAAGACATAAAAAAACCCATAAAACATCTGTAGTCCTGCATATCAAGTTTAGGTTGTGATTGAAGAAAAATTAAAAGAATTTTCTCCTCACATCTTCATTTAGGTAGCAGGAGAGAGTCGAAATCCAGTTCAATGTAGGTATAGTGAGTTTTGGTGAGTAGCCTATTCCTATTTCGAGAAGGTGCAAGTGCTCTGCTAACCTGGAAGATCAATGCCTCTACTCATGCAGAAACAAGACAGAACAGGATGTTCCTCCTAATTTCTGGAAGCTCTCAAGCTCTTTTTATAAAGCACTGGAAACACTAGCACAAATTCAAACAAAAAGATCAAACTAAAAAAAAAAAAAATCTGTCTCTGGAGTAATAACCAGTTAGAAAATCAACAAAATAATTGGGAATAGTTAGCAGAGAGCATAGAGCATTTTGCTTCTTCAAATTCACCCTCTTACATAACAGCAACCTATTTTAAAAATCAGGGAAAATAGTAAGAACTGCAATCTGCAATTAAGCATGAAAAACAGAATTATTTTAGAGAAAAGATTGAAACAAATGTTAAAGTCAGGGTCTTTTGTGGAGTGTGTCACAACAGCAGCTCTTATTTTTTATATTGAAGACTTTCTAGTTACAGAGAGTAGAAGAGACAAATTGTGGTAAATGCTTATTCAGTATAATATCTATAGGAGACGAAAAATAAATTTTGAAAAAAAAAATGCAGCACAATATGCTAAAACTTACTTATTTGTTTAGCTTATGAACAACATCTCAGCTGGTATTTTCTGGACTTATTCTGTCAGAAGTTAGATTAGGTATTGGGGTGATGATTAGAGCTATGATGTAACTGTGCCCATTACTAGGCTATCATAAATTAGAAAATAATAAGTTCTTTTGAGAGACTTTTGTAGGAGTCAAAGAAGAACTTTACATACTAGAATTATATCCTAAATAAAAATCTAGGACTTGAACAGCAAAGTCCTACAACAGCTCTGCACCATTTGGCAGATCTTGGTGGTGTGTAGGGAGCTCCTTGGTCCAAATACAACAATAATCCTTGTTAATCACTGAGACTTTAGGAACTCAGAAAGCCTGACATTAGTCAAAAGGTGTCAGTTAGAGGATTAAGATCATTAAAAATTTCAGAATTTGAGCTTAATTTAGCCCATTACCCGAGTAATAGCCAGGTTTTGGTAACGAATAACATCTAATCTCACTAACCTTGAGTTCTAGAAAATGTATCACAGTTCAGACATGTATATTAAATAAAAATTAAAAATATAACAAGAATAGATTTTACTACCATGAGTGATTTTTTGTAAAAGGTGGATTTTGAATGAAATAAAACTTATATACACACCACAAAGGCACTGCACAAAAAATACATGCAAATAAGTTAATATTTACAAAAGGGTGATTGTGAAGTCCTCAATGCTTAATTAAAGGGCATGCTGATTCAGAGCCTCATGTACATTCATGGACTGGTAAATCTACTTAGATATTGCTGTGATTCTGGAGAGGTTTTTTTTTTTTTTTTTCAGGAGGTTTCTTTTTGTTTCAATTTTCTTTTATTTGTTTCATGGTCAATAAAACAGAAAACCTTCTGACCCGTTGAATCTCGACCATACTATTGCACACAGAAAGTAGTCTTCAGGCAAAAATGATGACTAGTTTTTATTATTAAAAAGGACTTTGTTATTCAATATCAAAAAAAAAAAAAAAAAAAAAAAGCTTTGCTAGTTGAATAAGTGAAGCTTCTATTGCAGTTCTAAAATTAGTCAATGTAAAAGAAAATTTTTAAAGCTATGCTTTTAGGAGGAAAGTATTACTCCAACTTTAGGTGACAGCATTACAAAGCCTTTGTTAATAACCAACTGGAGTTCAACATACCTTTCAGAGACCCTTTGATTAACCTAACACAAATATGATTGTCTTCTTGCAGGTATGAGTTTTTCTGTCAACATATGCTTAGTTGAAAGCATCTGATTTGCAATGTGTGCCAGGACAGCAGATGCTGTGCAAGTCTTTTCAGAATTATACAGTGGAGAACTCATGCCTGCAAAAGTAACAGCCTTCTTCTGAGAGTCTACTCCAAGATATTTTTATCATATTTTCTTTATGAAATATTTTACTTTGAAAAGTTTTACAATGAGAGAAAGAAGTGTTTTTCTGGTCTTTAGAATCATTTCTATATAATTATATTAGTGGGGAATGTTCTGCTAATGGCATGTTAATGTGGTGTCTAAACAGGGATAAATACAAATAAAGCTCTCTGGTATAGTCCCCTTAATTCAAGGCCAGCATCTAAGAAATTGTCTGCAATCTTCTTATAGACTGGGAGAAAGACATAATACAATGGCAAAAAATAAAAGGTGTTATTACTTACTGTGGAAAAGAAATAACCAAAAAGGATCATTCTAGACAAGAAACCCCATTGTGAATCTTTAATTCCTGAAGAAATTTAATACTGAAAGAGACTTTTAAGTAACTGAAGTCAAACTACTTTGACTGCAAGGCAATTGTCATCACTGAAATCATTTCTAGCTCTGTTAAGTTCCTTTGAGTTGTCTGGAACTCACATGGAGAATGAGACAAATAGGCCCTTGAAATAACTGCCCATTAATACAAGACATTACAAATCCACCATTTTTCTTTACTCATGCTTCAGGAGGTTTTGGTCAAAACTCTAATTCTTGGAAAAAATGGTCAGCTATTAGCTATGCTTATTCAGGAGAAACCAAACATTTTTGGGAATCCACCTTATATTTAAATTTTAGTCTCATAATTTAAGAATCTCATTAAAGCAAAAGTTTAAAATGCCTACAAAATACATAGTGTAAACAGGTCATTTTGAAGATCTCTCAAAACTCTAAGCCATCTTTTGGGTGTCTACTGTACTTTCTTTAGAGAAAGCATATTTTTCTTGTGATAAAGTATCTAACAAGGAATCTGAATTTCTTGAGGCATTTAGAGTCCAAATATCCTTAAATCTACCACTAAAATAAATTATTTTACATTTATGTCTTCATAGAATCATAGAATGCTTAAGGTTGGAAGGGACCTCAGAGGTCATCTAGTCCAACCCCCCTGCTCACGCAGGGTCACCTAAAGCACACGGCACAGGGCTGCATCCAAGCGGGTTTTTAAAGGTCTCCAAAGAGGGAGACTCCACAGCCTCTCTGGGCAGCCTGTTCCAGGGCTCTGTCACCCTCACTGTCAAAAAGTGTTTTCTTAAGTTCCTGTGGAACTTTTGGTGCCTCAGCTTGTGGCCATTTCCTCTAATCCTATCACTGGCCACCACTGAAAAGAGGCCGGCCCCCTCCTCCTCACTGCCTCCCTTGAGGTATTTATAGACACTGATCAGGTCCCCCCTCAGCCTTCTCTTCTCCAGGCTGAACAGGCCCAGCTCTCTCAGCCTTTGCTCATAGGGTAGATGTTGCAGGCTCCTGATCATCCTTGTAGCCTTGCACTGGACTCTCTCCAGCAGCTCCACATCCCTCTTGTACTGGGGAGCCCAGAAAGCTTCATCTAACCGAAGATATTATTGATGTCCTTTTATTTTTCTGGACAAGATCTTGTGTGTCTTCAGGAAGAGGAAGTTCTCCTATCACAACAGCAAGAAAGGACAAAAAAACAGGCGGTACCAGTGAAAGGACTAGAGTCCCCCTTGTTTCAGCTGAAAAGTCGCTAATTGTCTTGGTGTGTACAATAGAACAGTAATAGGTAAATAAATAAATACACACTTTTGATTTAAACAAACAAACAAATAAACAAACAAAACTAACAAAAAGACATAACCCAAACTGCAGAATCAATTTAGCTTAATTGCATTTGTTTCTTGTTTCAAGAAAAAAATGACACCTTTCCTTCCTTATACAGGAGGACCTTCCGTTATTATATTTATTTTCCAGAAGACACTACTTTTCATTCTGTCTAAATTTGCAATTTATCCTGTGAGTATCTATGTCATTTAGGCTAATGGAACTGTTCCAGAGCTGTTTTGGGGGAAGGAATTGAGAGAAAAGAGGTAGAAATCAGAGTACACAGCTTGATTCTCTTTGAGTCTATTGATGTTAAAGGTAGCTGAAATAACCAGACATCCAAGCTTGTTGCAGAAACAATGACAAGAGTTCTATGGAATATTTATATTGCACCAAAAAAAAAAAAAATGTTGTTTTAAGTGACAACAATTTTGTTAAGTCAGTACTGTCACATTATCTTAAGCTTAGGCAAAATCCCAAACCCAGAAGAACAGTTTCAGCAAGTTACTGCACTATTCACATTTACCAAAACTCAAATTCACGAAAACCTTGGCTACACAAGTCACACGGGCACAGCCTAAATTCTGTGTTTTTTTCATCGCTGCTTCCTTTCACCAGTACCTTCACCTCAGAAGGAGTTTCACTGATTTCAGTGACAGTCTGAGAACAACATCTGTTTTTTAGTTCTGGATCTTTGGCCTCATCTGAAAGCCTCTCTCTACGTCAGTGGGGGGTTACTCCAGCTCTTCTCAAGACACCTCTATAGCACGTGAAAAACAAGACTCTGCTCCTTGGACTACCCTACTGCGTTGGTCAAGACCCCAGGAGTACAACAATAAAATTGCTTAATGAACGGCACACCAATGGCTCCTGACACGTGCCAAAGATTTCAGGAACCTTTTTTACACAATTAATATGTACTAATTCCCTTTGCTTTCTAATAGGTTCAGCATTTGTCAATAAAGCCTTAAGCCCTACAAAGATGCCAATGACTTGTCCAATTTTATATTAAAAGTGAGGTGATTTTAACAATTTATGTCATATTAGCTACTTCTAAGACACAAAAGAGAGATAGAAAACTAAAAAAAAAAAAAAAGGCACTTTTTAAATACCCATCTGTGAGGAAAATTAAGTTTACATATCTGGAGTCATTATAAATTGTGGAAGTAATTGAGCAATTTGCCCTTGATTCTCTAAATACAATAAATATTTATGAGTGTCATACATTGTGCACATCATTATCAGCACAGAGGTCAGTTGATGGAGATGGCTGCCAGCGCATCCTACCTGGCAATCAATAACGGTCACTTTGTATTAGCGCTCAGTGTTTCTCCAGACTACGTCACTGATACCATCTGTGATCCAATACCTAAGTTTTTTAACATTATACCATCAAAAAGTTTGAGATATCTTGAGATTAAGAAGTTTGTTACCTTAGTTCAAATTTTTTTTTCTAGCCTACTTACACTTCCCCCAAATCTATTTGAAAGATAAAAATTAAATTTGTGAATCAAAATGGTGAATAGTGGTATTTGCTATACCTGCATTAGAACATCTTTTAACATTTTGATGAAATCAAAACAAATTAACAGAATGTGCAGCAATACTTGAAATAATAAGTGCTTCCTCATTACTTTGCTAATGGTGTTATCATAAATCATAGGGACATGCCTCTTTGGTGTTCTTTATGCTCCCTAGCTATGCATCTTTTTTCCTCTGAGCTTCATTCATGTCAGTCAAATACAGTTACAGTTACAAATACAGATACAGTTCTTAATATGTCTTAATATGTAATTTTTGATTACATATTTGATTACTTTTGATTACTTTTTTTGATTACTTTTTCCCTAAACTGGCATTTATATGAATATACATATATTTTTAAAGCATCTTTTTGTTCTAAGTTTTTTCAATTTTACTTCAGCTCATCAACCATAGAAACAAACAAGTAGATCAGCGTAAAGAGGTATGTCTCAAAGAAATCCTTACTTTGATATTTCTCTACTTCTCTCCTCTGAAAGGACACTTCAAGATTGTAGTGAAGTATTATTACTCTTTTGGGACCAGTAAAATAAAAATATGTAGGTTGGCAGTGGTTTGCCTATATTGTGCTACTCAGCTGTAAAGTCAGGAAACTGTAGAAACTTGAACTGCTCTAGCTGGAAAGTAGCTGCTCTGGACAAAAATGGGTTTGACTTTCTGATTTTAGAAGAAATGTTGTCTTTGTTTTAGAATGGAGACAACAAAGAACCACAGAATCACAGAATGGTTGATGTTGGAATGGACCTCTGGACATCATTTAGTCTGGCCCTCCTGCTCAGGCAGAGTTATCTAGAATACATTGCACAGGATGTCCAGGCGGGTTTTGAGTATCTACAGAGAAAGACAATCTCTCTAGGAATCCTGATCCACTACTCTGTCACCCTCACAGTCAAGGAGGTCTTCCTCAGTTTCAGGCAGAACTTCCCCTGCTGCAGAATGTGCCTGTTGCCTCCTTTCTTATTGCTGGCCACCACTGAAAAGAGCCTGGCCTCTATCTCTTGACACCCTCCCTTAAGGTATGTATACACATTTATTTCTCTCAGGCTTCTCTTCTCTAGGCTGAACAGGCTCATTTCTCTCAGCCTCTCCTCATAGGACAGATGCCCCAGTCCCCTGACCATCTCCATATTCCTGTGCTGTACTGTCTCCAGTTGTTCCATTTCTCTTGTATACTGGGGAGCCCAGAAGTGGACACATACAAATGTGGTTTCCCCACAGCTGAGCAAAGGGGGGGGATCATCTTCCTTGACCTGATGGAGATGTTCTTCCTAATGCAGCCCAGGATCCTTTGGCCTTCTTGGACACAAGGGCCCATTGCTGGTCATGCTCAGCTTGTTGTCCACTGGGACTCTCAGTTCCTTCTCTGTAGAGCTGCTCTCCAACAGGCCCACCTCTAACCCTCAATGGTGCAGGGGTGCAGGACCCTGCACTTGCCCTTTTTTAATTTCATGAGGTCCCTCTCACTCATTTCTCTAGCCTGTCTGATCCCTCTGAATGGCAGCACAGCCCTCCAGTGTATCAACCACCTCTCATGGTTTTGCATCATCAGCAAATTAGCTGAGGGTGTACTCTGTCCCTTCATCCAGTTCATTGATGAATAAATTGGACAGAATTGGACCCAACACTGACCCCCAGGGAACACGGCTGACTACAAGTCTCCAACTAGACTCTACACTACTGATCCCACCCGTTTTAGCTCTACCATGCAGCTAGTTTTCAATCCACCTCATTGTCCGCTTGTCTAACCCATGCTTCCTGAGCTTTCCTATGGGGATGTCATGGGAGATAGTGCTGAAGTCAAGGTAGAGAGCATCCACTGCTCTCCCCTCATCTATCCATCCAGCCAGAAAGTTATCAGATTGGTTAAGGATCTTGTACTGTGATGTCAAAATGCCCATGCTTGTTCATGACTTTATCTCCAGGGTGAGTCAGAGGAACACAGTTTACTCTAGTTCTTTGTGGTTACTAAAGCTGCAATAGTAAAATAAATTGTTCATAAACCTCATAAGGAATATTGAAAATGTATTTTACTTTCAATCAATCACATAAATCAGAGGTTATTTGCTATATTGCAAATAAGTTTCTTATAATTAATATGGACTACATTTTTAATCTCCTCTGTACCTTACATATGTCCTTTTAATTGACTTTTTCTCTCATAATTTATACAAGGAGTTTAACAGAAAAAAATATAAATTAAACATTCACAATGGCAGAAAACATAAAGAGACTGGCAACTATTAGCTGGGCACACAAAGCTGCAGGGAAAATATTTATTCCATTACTTTGAAAAATCTAGGGTAAGAAGATCTTTTTTTAATATTATGTTACATACAATATTATATAAAATGTATAATTTAAACAGGAAAAACAACTTTTTTTCTACCACACCAATTAGACTATTATATAGTGAGTCTGTCCATGGAGACAGACTACACTTTTCCAGAGAAAAAAACAATATGTGGTTTTAAAATAGAATTTCTTGATTAACTGTGAAATCATGGCTCTGCTGAAGACTGTAAAAGCTTTTTTCTTTCCCATGAATTTCAATGGAACCACTATTTTACCTCAAAGGAGGTAAACCTCATTTTCAGCCTGACTGATTACTTTAATTAGATAATTGAATTAACCTCAATAATAAGAACCTGACAGTTCAATAGTATTACAGCTGGGTTCTTGTGTTTCAATAAAAATGTTAACAAGAAATATCTATCCTCGCCCTTACAAAAACTAAAGAATGGTCATCCACTGCCCACTGTAAGTGAATATGTCAACTGACAGAGTCTGTGTGATTCTACTAAAGATTCAGAAGGCCAGGTAAGAAGAGGTAGAAGAGGATAGGGCATTTAGCAATATCCTAGAAGAAAGAGGAAGCTTCCTTTAGTACAACAGTCTTGGGAAGTGAGAGGCAAACACATAATTTGTTTTATTCCCTGTGAGTCAATGCATACTTTGCAGCAGTGACTAGTATACATTTTCCATTTAGGAGCTGTTAGATAAAATGGTGAATGGAATAAGGTTAACAAAGTGCTCTAATTAATGAGCCATATACTGAGAACATTGACTAATTCCAAGGGAGAAAATACTTGAGGCTATTCAGAAAAAAAAATAAGCAAAAGAGAATAAAAGAAAAAAACAGAATCAGACTTTGGGGCTTCGCAGTGTAACCATTAATCTAGTGTTGCTCTCAGATAATGGATTTTTTCTTCAGCTGCTAAACAGTGCAGGCAGTGACCCCTCTCATCAAGTTACTGCCTACTTCCTCATTTTGACCTGAAAATTAAAGTATCCTCAAAAGCCTTTTTCCTAATGAACATGAAATTAACCCAAAAGCTTCATGAATAAACATAAAATAGTCTGAAGTTTTACTAATTGATCTTTGCATGTGCAAAACAATTTTCTCAAGAAGTTCCCAGGCAGCCATGAATGATACAGAATAAGAAACATAACTTCAATTATCCATACTGGAGAAAAAAGGCACCAAAATATGTAAATTAAATAGCCATCATGATTGCATAATTAATATAAGCAAGATAAAAGTTATGCTCCAAGTTATCTTTGTATGCCCAATTAAAAAGCCCCAAGGAAAAGGGCTATGGCCCAAAAGATTTAACTCCAGGAACAATTTATAAAACCTGACACCTTGAGATACTAGTGAGTAGCTGATGATCACTGCTCAATAGGGCAGGTGCAGCTATCCTGGGGCAGAGACAAACTCGGTCACTCGATGTTATGATGGTCCAACTTGAACCACGGGGAGGAGTTGTCTCTGCAGCTATGTTCATGTTGTAACTATAGTCCCCTTAAGAGAGTCATAGTCATTCCCACCAATCCAGTGAGTACAGACGAGTTTTAAAAATGACAAGGCAGATGTCTTAGGAACCCCAAATTTTAGATAACTGTGGGGCTTCACTGATTTTAACCATGGTTCCCAAATAAAGATCCAGTCTTTTCCTTTGATTGTGACAAAAAAAAAAACAAAACAAAACAAAACAAAAAAAAAAAACAAAAAGAACCCCTCTTGTAGTTCTACAGGTCTTTAAGGCTTTGTGTGGTTTCATACTTCCTGTAAAACATGAACTATAATCTTCTGTTAGCTGGAGTCCTTCCCCTTCTATCTATTTTTTTTTTTTTCTTCAAAGGAAGAGGTACAGTTTAGAGCAATTGTTTCTGTAAGTGTCACACCAGGAGTGGCTGTTAGTCACTTACATGAAGTGCCTCCACTTAAAGTGCCAATTTGCACAGCAGGACTCTGCAGAGCACTAGCAGCAAGAAAGGAGGTATTTAAAATCGTATTAAATACAGTAAGAACATAGATAGGAACACTGGCAAATAAGGTGAAAAGTCAACAACAACAAAAAATTGGCAGTAGGAACATGGATCTTAGAAAAAGGACCAAAAATCTATGAAAATAAGCAGTTAAAATTAAAACGGATGTAATGCTGATAAGTAAAATATGTCACGGTGGACTGTGAAAGGCAGAGGCGAGCTAGTGAAACTTTGTGAGAAAGTTTCTGTTTGTTTGTTTGCTTGCTTGCTTGCTTATTTGAAGAAGGAAGATTCCTTGTATCTTGTCTTTTCCTAGAAATACAGAAATTCTCTTAGATTCTTATCATAGGATTCTGCCTGAAGAACTAATGAAGCAATATAGAATATATTCACATGTATCTGACAGTTAATATTAAATGTTCTCAAACTATTCATTCAACAGTTTCCTCTTCCTCATCTATGTGGTTTGTTAGTACCTCTGAACAGAAAAAGCAATATGCAAATTATGGTTTATGGCTAATTCATGTATTTGTGAAAAGAAATGGATAGGGAAATGCTGATAGATGTACTGATGTAAGTCTTACTCTAATATACACCAAAACTCAGATAAAATGGGTAGACATGATATTTTTTCTTATTCTGTTGCTCACTGCAGCTGTGATTATTTTTTAAAACTGCTAACTTTGAAATTGCCTGACATTCACAGCTATGGTAAAGAATTTTGAAACATCAGATGATAACAGACTTGAAGCATCATAATGCACTTATATTCCTTTGGTACTTCAAATTTACTTTTTCTCCAAGAAGAGCACCCCAAATAACCAATTTGTTTACAAATTGTAAAATTACAATTTGTTAATTTTATAGCTCAAAAATGAGCCTTTATAATGTGTGTATTTATCAACATGCGATTAATGGAAGATCCTTGTATTTGCATGAAAACAAGGATTTGTTTGAAAATCTTGAAGCTGTCATGATGTAAAATGAGTCCACTAACAAGTAGCTATATGCCATCTTAAGATCAACAGAAGTGTGACATGTAGATTGGAAATCATCTCCCACAAATGTGTGAGAAGACAAGACTTTTCCAGTTTCACAGAGAACACCACACACAGCTCTCCCAGCCAACAACACCACAGGAGGGAAGCATCTCAAAGCCTGGGAACTGGCAGCTCCTGCAGAAAACTCCTGTGTCTGCTAGGCTGAAAGGTCTTACCAGCAACCAAGGCAAAACACTGGGGCCCTGTTTTTCTGAACAGATGAGCTTTTTTTCTCTGTGAAAAGAGATCAGAAATGGTACTCATGCTTCTGCCTTGGCCTTTTAAAGGCAATAAAAAGGATAATAAAATGGTCATCCCTGACCTCAAGATCTGAGGCTAAGTGCACAGAAAAAAAAAAAAAGGGACTAGATATCAGATAAGGAACAGATCGTGAGGGACAATTCATAAATAGTGCAAAAAGCAACCATCAAGAACTGTCAGCTGCTTAGCCAGCCTTCTTGGTACTATTTCTTCCTAGCTATGGAGGTGGAGTTATTTTGCAGGATACTTTTTTTCCAGTTCACTATGAAAGCCTGAAGCAGAATGAAAGTGCTAGTTGCAAAAGGGAAGAAGCAGAGATAGTTACAAAAGCCAGCAGCTTTGCAGTGGGCATGCTGAAATACAAAGAACCAGAGATAACAAACGAAAATGCTAATTTTTGTTTCTAGGAGGCTCTGAGTGAAATATATTTACAGTGGCAGATTCTCGTAGCTGAAGGATTTGAGTAGAATACCAGGTGGGTTGTGGTAATATCCAAGTTTTCTATAGAAGAAGCTCTTTCATGTTTCTTTCCTAGCTGCAATATATTTGAATAGAAAAAGTCTTGAGCTGTAAAGTCAAATGAAACATCAGAGAAGACATGGAGACCTTAGAGTGACTTTCAGGCCCTTTTTGCATCTGTTTGAATCCTAAATTCTCTTCTCTTGAACATGAGCAACTGGAATTGTATGCCCTTATAATCCTGCTGAAGATCAAAAAAAGATCAAAGGTGAGGAGAGAAGGACAGGATTGATTCTACAGAAAAATCAAATGTCAAAGCACAAGCACAAAGGGAAATCTGCCAGAAGCAAAAAGGGAGGTGAATTGTCTACTATTATTTTTATTATTGCTCAAGTAGTTCTGCAGCTAAGCTACTGTGCTGTGAACTGAGGTAAAGACATTCAGCAAACTGGTTCCCACTGTTAACTCCTGCACCCAAACACTTTTTCCTTAGTGAACATGAAATAACTTGTCTTTTTTCTTTTCACTAAGGAATGAATTACCACGCATTTAATGAAATACATTCACAGGTAGTTACCAGAGAGGATACTTTGTCTACAGATGTTTTACAGTACCTTATTCACAAGCTTGTGCACAAGGAAAACTTAAGAGAAACAATCAGGTTATGTAGAAAAGAACATCTTCCATGTTCTGTGTTTGACATGAGGTCATGGCTAAAAATATATACCAATAACAGTCACGTGATATGCTCATCTGATATTGCTGTTTGCCTAACATTGATTTGGTAAACTATAACAGATATCACAGAGTCACTACGATCAATCATTTCAGTGAGTCATATGAACAAGACAGTCCTCAGCAGCTTTGAAATCTATGCCTAAAAACTTTGTAAAGGCCAGATTTCAAAAGTCCATGTTGCAACTGTGCGCCGATCTAATGTATGTCCACCCAATCTCTGTAGCTTCAGTCCTGACCTGGGCACCATTTTGACTCTGAGTGTAAAGCGGATCCCAAGCTTGTTGCAGTCTCCTGTAGTCTGAGGCCAACCAACTGTATCATCAGTGCTAGACTTAGCCCAGGCAGTCCAGCTTGGTAGAGGGGATGATACACAATCTGGATGCTGACAAGATTCCTGACAAGGTTCCCTGGCTGCAAGCATCCCCAGCCAAGGCAGGTCCTGTAGAGGTGGGTGAATGCCATGGAATAAAAAGGTAAGTAGTAGTCGTATATTTGAAATATATAGTGTTTTTTTTTTTTTTTTCCACCCGGATTGTATCCATATTGAGTTGTACCCATGCATAGCTGTTTACCAGACTAGAATCAAAATTATCTTTAAAATTGCCCATCCACTTTTCATTCCATACTGTTTTCAGTATTTTACATTTCTTTAATTCCTTCACAGAGGCAACATTTTTAAAGAGGGAATAAGACCACTTTCCACGTAATTGGATTACTTTACCTGACAGTTGGGACACTGCATTTGAGTCCACTTAATTCTGTCTTAAATGAGGCTCAAAAACTAAAGCTGCACTAGTCAGAATAAGTATTTAAAGATCTTTTGTCATCTCAGTCATGGAAACTAAAGCTGCACTAGTCAGAATAAGTATTTAAAGGTCTTTTGTCATCTCCGTCATGGATTTGCTGATCATGTCAGTGGAAGATTTATTCAGTGTTATTGATTTTCCCATTCATTACATGTGGAATATGATTGGATCAACACAATCACATGTGTTTATAATTAATTTCATGCTTCAGTAGCAAAGGGACACTGTAACTATGAATAATTGCCTTATGTTTTCATGGCAAGGATTCAGTTACCTTTAAGCAAATGGTAGAGGTGACATAGGATAAATCACCTCATGTTCACAGAAAATGTGCAGGCAATTGAAATACCATTATGCCTTCTTGCCTCAGAAGAATATTTACCACTTAAACCCAAACTCACTGAATAATTTACACAGCAAAGACAGATATTGGAACATACAAGCCTTGGACAGTCTGGAAAAAAAAAAAATTAAGGGGGTATCTTATGAGTGTGCATAAATATGTGATGGGAGTGTGTAGAGAGGATGGCCAGGCTCTTCTGAGTAGTGTCCTGTGATAGTACAAAAGGCAATGGGCACACACTGAAACACAGAATGTTCCAAGCAAATAAAAGGAAAACCTTCTTTATTGTGAGGATGACAGAGCTCTGGAACAAATTGACCACGAAGTTCATGGAGTCTCCTTCTCTGGTGATATTCAAATCCACCTGTACACAATCCTGTGCAAAATACTCTATCTGACTCTGCTTGAGCAGAGTGGTTGGACTAGATGATTTCCAGAGGTGCTTTCCAACCTCAACAATTCTGAGTGATTTTATGGTACGCTGTGTGAGAAGGATCAGAAATAGAAGGAAAACAACCAAGTAGAGAGATTAATCAAAAAAGTCCTCAAACCTGATTTAATCACAAAATATTGAGGACAAATCTATGACTAAACTCTTTCTCTTACATCTCACGCCTCCATACGCTATGGAGCACACGAAAGAAGTATGGAACAAAGAAGAAAAATGCACATCTTATAGGGGATGATGCATCCTCCTGGAACAGTTATTTTAGGAAAAGATAAATCACCCTATAGAGCTGACTCTTTCTCTATTCACTAGAGAGAAGAAAAAAAAAAGGCAGATAGCTGGTTTAGCCTAAATAATCAGTTTTTATAAAGAAAGATGTCTGGGAAAGTGCGTCTTATCTGAAGTATTCTATAATCTTCTAGAAATATGATGTTTTCTTAGTCACATTAAAGGCAATTTTTCATTTTTAATGGCATGGAGCTATTCAAATAACTGTCTCTCAAATACTTCAGATATTTCCTAATACCTGAATTTAAAAAAATATCTATGTCCTCAAAATTCCAGCTTATACACCAACTAGTTTGAAATCTACCTCCTCTGGGCCTAGGGAAGCCTACTTACATCTTCAATTCCTAATCTTACATAATTTATACTGAAACCTTGCTTTGAGCTACGACTACTCCATGTGGAACACAACCAGCTCTGAAAGCGTCATCAGAAGAGGAAAAAGAAAAATTCCTTTACAGATATGTTTGATGAGTTTCTCTCAAAACTCATATTTTCCGTGAAGGGGCTGGTCCATCTGGATGGTTGTGTCTGTTACAGGTGCAATGACAGACTATTTTTTATGCCTTCCAAAAACATATCACTTCCTAGCACACCGCAAAATGGTATTTATCTTTCTCCCTTCTCAGCATGGCTCAGTTCCATAATTGAGCCCTTAATTTATTTTCTCAGAGAACTAAAATTCGCCTGCCAGGTGCAATGTGATGTTAATGACTGAATAGTGAATAATTCTGTAGTATTAATAGCTATTCCTAGACATGTATATACCTGTCCTAATTCCTTTCTCAGTGTTGCATTATTCCTTCTCAATTGTATTTTCCTTCTATATATTGAGATGCTCTTGTGTCCCTCTTAATTTGTCTACTCATCATAATTGGTTTTAAATCTTTGTTGCTCTTGCTATAAATTAGTTTTTAGCCTTCTATATTAAATGAAATTGTACAGCTTTGAGCTGTATAATCATTTTTCAAATTTGATAAAAAAGTTTGCTAATCATTAATCACACAGGTCAAAAATA
This sequence comes from Nothoprocta pentlandii, assembly GCA_013398315.1. Lineage (NCBI taxonomy): Eukaryota > Metazoa > Chordata > Aves > Tinamiformes > Tinamidae > Nothoprocta > Nothoprocta pentlandii. The sequence continues at coordinate 287,185 of VZSG01000080.1, forward strand.
TTAAAATCACGTTCAAAATGAATCTATAGTTAGCTCTTAATATTTTTAATGAACATTATTCATTAGTAACTTGGTAAGTTTTAAATACTCAGAGTTACCAGGGAATTTCTTAGATGTGAGGAATTGTAAATTAGGGGCTACTATGGACTTGAAATTAAAATACTTTTTTGCTTTTTTTTTTTTTTCCTAGGGGAGAGAAATATGATCCTATTTTTCATTCTTAATCAGGATGAAATAGTTCACTTTTTTGATTGTTTGTTTGTTTTTGTTTAGGCTAAAATGCAATTTCATACTCTCTAAATCTGCCTGCCAGGGAAATGAATGGTATGCTTCTCTGTAAGAAAGTTAAAAATCACATTAGTGAGTAAAACTTCAGTCTCCATTGTATGGTTGAAGGTGCTTAGAATATGATAGCAGTGACTACATCCATGATGCTTCCTGGGGAGAACTAGCTGTATCAAAGCAGCCCACTTAGATCTCTGATCTTGGTCTTGAAAACAGCACTTGGAGACTGATCATTCAAGCAGGCAGCTCTCTTTAGGCTCAAGCACTTGAATGCTTACATGAAGGAGACATCATCTCTTCTCTCTCCCAGTACTTGAAGTCCTGGGCCTCATTTTGTAGAAGCCCCGGAAAGCACACAACTTGGATCACTCATGCCTTTCATGTAAACAGATGTCATGCTGAAATTGAGCACATCTAGTGGGCAGTATGAAAAAATAAAAGGCTCAAAGAGTTTTGTTTCAGGGTTCAGATCATGTCTTCTTATGTCTTGAGTGGTAAAATAATAATTTATTACAGTTAAACAACTTCACACACAGTGGGAGTTCTGCTTAAAGTCATTTCTGCAGAATTTATCCCTGTAATTAAGTTACTTATTTCTAGACTAATATTGTATTTCTTGCATACCCCCTTGTGTCTCTCAAAATTACAGAGACAGGCTGACTGCCAGCAAACATTGGGTGAGGCCTTAACCATGATACAAATCAAGAACAGGGTTTGTTTTGATCAATGGTAATAAAAGTCATGACATTTACGCCAGCTCAAATCTGCTAATGATGGTGACTAAACTTGTAGACAACAGCTGTTTTACTTATTGGAACAGACTATATGTGCCACTGCAACAGTGCTCTGTGTCACCAAAATACATCGCGCTGCATCTGTTTACTGGCAGCTCTCCAGTAGAGCAGGTGTGCCGCTTCTCAGGCTGCTAGTTACGGGAGTACTGTTGTAGATCACTGAGGTCCATTAGCTATGAGAATATGTAGACCCGCAACAGTGAGATAGTAGGCTCCCTGGCAGTGAGACATAGGAAGATATTGTTGCTACATGATTTTACAAAATCCTGAATTAAGATGTCTAGAGGACAGAAGGCTATATGCGCATATCAGCTAAGAGATTGCCTATTTCCATATTATTCTATTCCCGAATAATATATTTTCTATCTGTAACTAAAGTGCATATATGCACAAATAGTTATTTGACAGAAAAAAATAGATGTAAATCCTTTTTAGGGATGTAAAAATATGAATGCTTATGTGTGACAATAATAAGGGCCCTGGAGAGAAGCTTAATGGGAATGTACCAAACCAAAACAGATTCATACATATTTGCCAGGAATCATGAAAAGGTTGTGTCCTTCTAGGAACAAATCTTATATAGGGACTTATACAAGTTATAAAATAAATCTCAGAATGCTAAATTTATCTGTGTCGTAAATCTATTTGTCACACTGGGATTTATTTTTTTATCGTGATCACCCCCTGGCCTAACTGCCGTTATGGAGATAATCTTTCCCACCAAGATCCTCTGTGTATGAGCCCTTTGATCAGGTTCTCTAGGAAATAACAACTTCTTCTCAGCTATCTACCCTTTTGACTAAGGTGATCGAAATATTGCAGTCAAGCTATATAAAGGATGACCAGGATCTGTCTCATATACTGAAGTGTATTTTATCCAAATGTATTAGAAGCAATATAAAACAAACAATTATTGAAGTTCATGTATAATGAAGAATTGTTCATAGAAATTATGTTTCTGATGTTCATTGCTTGGTATATGTTTCTTTTCAAAGTTTTCTCTACATGGTCTCTGTACACACAACTATTAACACTGGACTCTAATTAGATTTGGTGAAATGCATCATCTCTTCCTGAAGAGTTCAGACTCTACTCCTCACTGATTGCAGAGTCAATCAAGCTATAAATATCTGTGCTAATAACAATAATAAACTAATTAACAATACTGCTAAGACAAGGCAATTTCCTTTTCTACTTCAGATAATTTATTGTCAGACAAGCCCTTGCAACCAAATGTCCTAGCAACCTGTTTATTCAAGCGATGTGCATGTCAGAACCATCTGAAGAGTGGCTGTTAGAATACTTTGCTTTGTTTTGCTATATCTCAAATCACAATTGTCACAGTGTGTAAGTAGTGTGAGTATATGAAAATAAGGGTGATGTGACTATATGAATTTCTCTACATCGTCAATGCTAAAATAATGATACTCTTACTGGTTGCTTAGCCTGGTGAAATGAAGTATTTAAACCATATCCACAATATGCTTTCCCTGCATTCTCATAATCTCTTCAATAAATAAAAAAGAAGGAAGAAAAAAGCGTCAGCATAAGCAAGGGACTACTTCTGTCTTTTTTTGTAACATCTTTATTGTGACAATCATTGGCAGAGACTCAAAGTAACCTTTTCAGGTTACTTTTTCAGCTTTTTCTGGTGAATAGCATTAAGTTAAGTAATCATATTTTCTAGTTTAATGTAAAATACTTATATTTTTACTTCAAATCACTTTTCAAATATGTCTTTCAACAAACAGATAACGTTGCCTATGCAAAAAACATACAGAGTAACTACTTGACTTTAGATCATTTCAAAACATATTATTTCAAGATATTTTTCATCAAATTTCTTATAAGCAGGTGTTTAAAAAAAATTATAGGGACCATAACAATGAGCTATAGCAGTGGCTGGTAGGTAGTCAAGATAAAAAGAATGATGAATCCTTGTTTATCTCTCTTTAGTTTTTCCCTCTTGACTTCTGATTACATTCAGCCATACAGTCATAACTTCTGTCATAAACTTTTTATTTTTCAATAGGATATGTTCTTATTCTCAAGATAGCTACTTATGGAACTTTTGTAATCAGTTCCAAAATTTAATTTGACTAGCTTTGGCTTATTTTATTTTATTATATTTTATTCTGACACTCTGAAAAGTGTCACCCATTGATGAGGATTTCTGCTAATAGAAATTAATTCAAAGATCTTATTAAAAGCTGCATTATTGCTGTTCAGAATGTTTTCATTATATCTTTATCCTACATGCACTTAACATGTCCTGCTCTTGCCTGCTTAAATTGCAGGGGAAGGCAGAAAGTTCTTCTCTTAATATTGTCAATATTGTCATTGTTTTTTTCCTATGGTGGTTTGCCTAAAAAGGATTATGAATAGTTGCCTTGGTCAAAAAATTCATGTAACGTACAGTATTTGGAGCTATATTTAAGTATGATGAAACATTGCTTTTACAGTGTTTGGTTTTTGCTAAACCATGGATATTTTCTCTGTTCAGATGGAAGACCGTAGAAAATGCCTTGATTGTAGGTTCACATACTTTATTGTAAACCAAATAAAGTCATAAAGTTTATGTAAATCCAATCAAGCTACCGTTTTCAGCCTTCAGTAGGAATGCATGAACTATGTGAATTATTTAATTTGCATTAGGGATGCAAATTAGAGATTAGGGATTAAATTAGAGATTTATTTTGTAATTTGGTATTTAATTGGGCATATGATAGTCAGGAGAAAAGCCACAGCTCCTGTGAGTACTTAAAAAGATCAAGATTATTATTTTATAAGTGTCAAGGTCACATTTTATTAATGAGGTGAGATATAAAATCAGAAGAGGGGTACAATAAAAAAGATTATGCTACTAAACAAACAAACAAATAAATAATAAATTGGTCTACCTTATTTGTTAAGAATAAAGCCATCTATACAAACTACACGCAAACCTGAATTTCAAACTAACTTGAAAATTCCAGATTATTTAGTGAATATCCAAATTACAACTTAATCAATATATTGCTGAGATTAGAGGAAACAATATATACTTTTCCTAAGAAATTGAGCCTCTTCTGAATCTTCATAGAAGTAGCACAATTTTCGAACAAACTTACATGACAGCTGCCAAATTCTTTGTGCAGCAGTTGAGCACCATACCTATACAACCTAGGTGAAACATCTAACCTGGGCTGGCAGTTATCTGACAATATAGTCTTAGTAACCCATGGATTGAGAGAGACTTATCTGAGTTCTTACGAATATCAAAATAAATCTCTAGCTTTTATACTCTCAAAAGTTGGAACCCTTTAAGAACAACAAGGATAAAACATGCATGCAAGTTCCACAAAACTCAAAGGCATATAATATCTTTATTACAGCCTTATGACCAAACTATGGAAAAGAAGGCTGAGAAGGTATCTTATCAGTGTTTACAAATACCTTAAAGCAAGGTGTCAAGAGGATGGAGAAAGATTATTTTCAGTCATATCCAGTGATGGGACAAAAGGCAATGGTGACCAATGGAAACATATAGAGTTCTACCCAAATAGGAGGAAAATCCTCCCAACTGTGAAGGTGTCAGAGCACCGGAACAAGTTATTTAGTGAGTCTATGGAGTGTCCTTCTCTGGAGATATTCAAAACCTGTCTGAGTGCGATCCTGTGGAATGTGCTGTCGGTGCCCCTGCTTGTGCAGGCACTTGGACGAGGTGTTATCCAGAGGTCCCTTCTAGCCTCAGTCATTCTGTGACTCTGTGACTTTGAGAAGATAACAAATAATCAGTATGATAATTGTGCGAAATAATGGTATCAAAATGGCTAGTGAAGGTTATACTACTTACCTGTTATATTATAGGAGGAAGATACAAAGAGGCTCAGTTAATTAGAATATTTAACATACAGGATAAAGGAATGCTCAGTGATCGAAGAGTCAATGACAATCAGAAGTCTCTGGGGAGAAATAGAAGATGAATCCTATGCTCACATGTTTTAAACGTTAAAATTGATATACTTAAGCCATACTGTAGTCTCATCAGTAAAGAATATGCTTTCTTCTCATGATGACTTTTTCTCTAGCATTATCTCTAATAACCATGGACTGCATACTGTGAACCATAATGGGTTTTGTTCATAAGAAAGAGTGTGTCTTTCTCTCACACCAAATATTAATTTATGAAATTGGCTGAACTGTTTATACTTTAACTTCTGATCTTAAGTCCTGCATAGGTCCAGAAATGTTAGCATCATTATCTTCCTACCTTCTGTTTTTAATTGGTTAACCAGGAAGCTTCAGGTTTAAGTAGCAAGATAGTATATATTGAGAGGCCCATTTCAGAATATTTTGACTCTCTCAGGAAGAGAATACGACGATTTTCACACACACAGGAAAAATACTCTCAATATAGTTTTCAATCTGTTTGGAAGTTTTAAGATGTTTGGATACACATGCCTTTTTTTTTTTCTTTCTTTTAGTTAAGTCAACAACCTTTTGAAATTACGTGTGACTGACATAAAATTGGTGGATGTCAACTTTCTTTAATCATGCCGTAAAACCCACAAATGTATAGAGGATTTGTTACTGTTAGACAATAATGTAAGTGTCAAGAAATATAATCACTACAGCAAACATGCTACCAATTAACTCCTTCAGTTCCTGTTTCTTTTATTCTAGAAACCACCATGTTTAAAGGGTGTGCAATGGTCACGGTTTAAAGCAAGCTATGAGGAAAATGTAAATATCTTCATTTTGAATGTGTTTGTTCTACTGACTTTTAATGGTATTTATGTTTTTTAGTTTAGTATCTTTTAAAAACAATCAAAGTCAACAGTTTGTTGTTGTTCCCAGTACTACTTGAAGTTGGGAATAAAAAATAAATTTATACTGATTCTCATTGGGATTATTTAATATCTGTATGTTGCTGTTCTTGAAGTTATAAAACTTGTAATTTTAAAACCATATACAGGTCCAATATTTACCTTCTACTTAGATTTTGTATGGAGGTATACATTCCTTGCATTTTTCCTCAGATTAATTTAAAAATAAATTTAGACTTTATTTTTTTCCAAAATCTGCCATGAAAATGCAAGGCTTTTTAAAATTGAGCTTTGAGAAGCAGGCTTTTCTCTCATAAATCTGAGGAAGGTAGCTCTGTCATGCAAACACGTACTGAGAATAGCAAGTTATGGACAAGGCATATATCCTATGACAATAAAAATGCAGAATTGCTGGAATTCCTTAGAATATACCATCTGATTCCAGTTGGCATTTCAGGAAGGCCCATGTCTCCTGTAGGCCCTGAATTATCTTTGCAAACTCTTGTGGATGACTCGGATACCACTAGAACATGAGTGGTAGGTAAATCCTGGATTTAGGCAACTGAGGCCCATACTTAACAATGGTGCAAATCCATAAGAGCGCATAAAGGCTTGTGGAAAGATAAGATATCACTAACAATTATTTTGAGGGAGTGGCTCATCCAGGGACTCTACGCAGCCAACACTTCTGCAAATGGATGCTATAGTGCTCTCTGTCTTATGCTGTTAAAACATTTTAAAAAATGTTGACATAAAGAGACATAAAGCAGGAATACCTGGGCTGAAGTCCTTATTATATACCTTTATTTATTTATTTATTTATTTATTTATTTATTTATTCATTATTTCTAAGATTTATATACTAATGAAAGATTTCTGTATGAGTTTATTGAAATTATTATAAATTATCTTCCAGATGTACCTAAGCATCTAATATAAAAAAGAAATAAAAAGAAAAAAGAAATAAAAAAGAAATTATTACTCAAATTATACTTGATGCTATTTAAAATTGGTATTCTGCTGTTACTCAGTACTTTTCCTTCTCCTGAATATAGCAGGATGTTGAGTACCTTTCTAGGTTATGGTAAACTTCATTTCTATGTCTATTACCTTATGTGAATGAAAAGATCAGTTCCACCTAACCTGGGCAATGTAATAAATCATGTTTGGTGGTGGTGGATAGTATCTATTTTTCTTCACTTGTGACTACAAGCTTTAGGAATGAATTTGGTTCTGCTTCTGAGAATACAGAATCTTGATTCTGTATTCTGTAATCTTGATTTCAGACTCAGATCATGAACTCATACACAGCTAGACTTAGCAGTGCTCTCTGAAAATGACTAAGATGCTGTAGGCTTAAAGAATTTCTTATTTCTAGCAAGTAGAGGCTCTCATCTGAATCTGAGGGATGAGAGTGATAAAATTCCGTAATTTTCAACAACGGAATAAATTGAAACTAAGTTTCAAATATGAAATGAAATTTGAAATGAGAGGTTAACAGAAAAATGTATCACATTCATTATGATTGTCTTTTTTAGTCATTCTTCGGTCATTTTTTTTTGTTGTTGTTGCTTAGCATTTATCAGCTAGTGCCAGAGATTGTATTCTGAATATGTAATGTAAAAAATACTATTTGTACATCTTGCAACAGTACAATCTCACCATACAATGATTTTTAATTCCAGAATTGCATCAGTTATAAAATATCTGTAGTCAGATTCAGTTTAAACCCTTCTCTATTACCCCATATTAGATTCATAGTTTGAGGGCCATGCCTTTGACATTCGTAATTAATTGTCAAAATAATTAAATGCATTTAATAACATTAAATGTATCTAATAATCTGATGGACATTATCAGATAGTTATTAGATAGAGTTATTATGTAAGATTTAAGATACTATGTAAGATTTAAATAAGAAATAATTTAAAGCCTATAAAGTATATATAAAAATATATATTGCTATAATTTTATTATGTTTTTCTTTAATATATTCTACCTAGTAAGTACTTGTCAAAAACTGAGTATCACTATAAATGGAATTTTCTGAGTAAGCACTCCTTTCCTCTGAAGAAAGTCTGCCTGATTTCTGAAAGTATGTTTTTATTTTGTCAAAAAATGAACATACAAAGTTCAAAGTGCATCAAAAATAATTAAATATTTTTTTATGAAAAATCCTCTGATGTTAACTCACACTACAACAATTTCTGGCATTCACAGATATTTCAGTGTGTCCAAGAAGTTTATTGTTTTCCAGTATGTATCTGATTTAAACTGAGGTATGCTACACTACTTTCAAATCTTTCTTTCAATTCTAAATGCAAAGTACTGAGACATTGCTCATCATCTTATCATTTTATGGCAGAAGCAATTCTGTATATTTTCACTGTTCAGATTATACAGAAATTAAATATTCTCTATATAACATAGAATTATTTCTACTAAAAAATTATTATGTCGTGACATGATTTCTATAATACAGACATGATTTCTGTAATACAGAAGTTTCTAAGACTTTAAATATATATTAAAAAAAAGACAAAAAACCTGTGGTCACTGAAGTAAAAAATCATCTTAAAGAAGCCAGTGCATGTTGCAGTGCTGCAGCACTAACAGCTTCCTGGGGCCTCAATGGGACCACATTCACAATTCACCAAGGCCTCAGCATCCCTGCCCACAGATCCCTTCTTTGGATCAACACCTGCGGGAGGAATAAAGGTCAACATGAAAGACAGATTAATGAGGAGGAATCAGGACTCTGCAGGAACTGAGGGAAGCCAGGTGTAATTGATAGCTAAATTAGACATCTTACATCTCCCAGTTTCCCTTTAAATGGAAAAGGTTAAGAGAAGCAGGAGATCAAGGAAGTAGGTGACCATCAAATCAATGAAAAGACTCAAGTATCCTAGAGTGCAAATTATACAGGCCAGTTCTAAGTAGGTTCAAACACTGTGAGTTTAATTAGGAACAACTGTGACTATAAAAAAGGAGAAATCTGGGGTATCCCATGCTTCAAGTCTGAATTAATGTATATATAGCACTATTTTTAATAGAGAAATAGCCACAAATTGTGGATGTCCAAACTGCCTAAACTGTGTAAATATTTTTGCAATAGGTAAGTTACAGCAAAGTTCTAAAATGTAAGTCTTATAACCATTCAACAGCAAGTCGATACAGCATACTGAGATACTGGATCAGGATCCTGGCAGCCTGATTGCTGGAAAATATTTGACTCTCCCAGTGTTATCAATCTGTAGATATCTTAATTCTAGGAGAAAAATCCTGAATACAGACTTCTGTAAAACCTTCCAAAGTTGGGTAAAGAAACTTACAAAAAGAGAATTTAAAATACACAAACAGGAGGCAGCAAAACTATTCTTACAATCAAGGGCATCCACTTGCTGAACACTTGTTGAACTCCACTTGGAGTTCTTTTATTGCTCTGTTCCACAATAAACCCATATCCTTACAGTAGTGTTTGTCACTTCCAAAGTAAGTTTAGTTAAAGGAGGATTTGACATTGCTGTGCTGCCTATTTTTGAACATTTTTCATATTGTAGATTTGCAAATTCAGCTTGTTCTTTTTACATAATGCAATGCTGAATGAAAACTTGTGGTAGGGGAGGGGAAATGGAGAGGAAAAAGTTAGAGAAGATAGAAAGAAAATAGAAAAAAAAAAAAGGAAAGAGAACCCTTGAATTCATGGAAGGAAAATACTTCTTAATTAAAAAGTTACCCATCTTTTAAGATGCCTTTTGTCTACTGTTAAGTGCAGAAAAGCTGTTTGGCTTTGTTGTTCCATATTCAGCACTTCAGACATGAATTTAAATGTAATTTATTTAAGTACATACCTGTGCTTTAAATATTCTCATTATATTAATTTATTCCAACTTCTAACATGTTTTAGTATTAAAATTTCTAAAGCACTGTATTTTCATCAGCTACCTCTACAAGTATTGCATAAAAGAAGATAGTAAAGACTATTAGTACTTTCCAGAAATTCTCTGATAACAGAATGGAACTTCCATGACCTGTTGTAAGAAACAATGAGAAATTAATTTCTAAGAGACTTGCAACTATGGGCAGATACGTGAGTCAAGCCCTGAGTCTTAATCCACTGTTAAAGTCCAAGTCTCTCAGTAAATTACTTAAAGTTATGTAAGAACAAGACTCAAGATCTCCAGCTGTTATTCTAACAAGATAAATTATTTTAATCCCACAGAATTGCAAGTTACATTCTTCTTATGACAAACAAAAGCACAAAAGTAAGATTATTATTCCCAGCTCAGGGTTGTTCACTTCTATTTTCTGTTCAAATCTTTACTTACCATTTTCACAGTGGATAGTAGTGGTATCCTTTGAAACATTCATCAAGTGATTGCCTTGGGCTTTTCTCCTGCTAATTAACCTGCTGTTAGAGTTGTTTTTCAGCACACAAAGTATATTTGCTTTTCTTTCTTTCTTTTTTGGCCATTCCTTCTTGACTCCTTTTCTTGACAATATAGCTATTTTTGAAATTTCCCTTGCTGTCAGAAGGGCAATTCATGCATGTGATATACAGTAATTTGAGAATCACCACTTATAAGGACCAAAGACAAAGATATTCTTAACTTTCAAATTGGCTTTTCAAGCACAAATGACTGCATCAGACCTGTAAATGAACATTGATTCCATGGAGATAATCCAAAATGTCAAAAAACTCTTACTTCTTGTCTGACTTATTTGGTATCTTTTCTCAAAAGTTTCCTGCCCTTTTCTTTCTCTGTCATTCATTCCTCTGAATGTGTATTTGTTGTATCAATGACACAATTACCTTAGAGTCACTTGCTTGCATTAAGAAATGCCAGGTTGTACAAGAAAATGAATCTGAGGTCTATGGCTGTGAAACATAATCTGAAAGGGAAAAAAAAAAACCCACAGGAAGAAATTTAACACAATCATACACAATTTGCAAGGTAATACTCACTGATAACGTAACTTAGCTCTTTAAAATATTTTCCATGTTGATAAATGAAAACATGCAGGGACTATTTTTACCTGGGTGAACATTCTTGAACAAAGCTTTGACAGCATCCATCAGAATGCTTTTGCCTACCTGTTGCTTTAGAAACTGCCTCAGTGTCATTTTTCATGTCTGTTTACTCTGACTACCATCAGGCTCAGATGGCAGCCCTGTACTTACCTCTGGGCAAATCCAGTGCTTTACTTCCCAAACTGATCCAGTGCTACTGCTCTTCTCTTAAGCACTTATGATAGCAGAGAGGATGTTTTGCAAGCTAGATCTCCTCCAGAAAGCTTTGTATTTAACTGATACAGATTTGCCTTACTGTGAACTTTTTAGTAACTTCTCAGTATCATAATGAAAATGTAATATTGTTAATGCTGCAAGTGATTATTTAAGAACAAAAACAAAGCATTGCACTCATTCAGTTATAGGGTGCAAACAGGAAAACAAGCAAACTTCCTATTTGCCTATTTGACAGTAAGGAAAGAAAATATTTTGAAAAATGTATAATTAAATGGGGCTTATAATTGTATTGTATGCATACAGAAACAGAAAAGGAAAAAAAGAAAAACAACAACAGCAAAAAAACATGCCATTAAGGAATATAAGGAATTAAAGCACCCAGGATCTAAACTAGGGCAACACAGCACTCTGTAAACAAGTTGCAGGGCGGGGCGGGAGGGAGAGAAAAAAAAAAAAAAAAAAAAAAAAAAAAAAAAAAAAAACATAAAATTAAATAAAAAAAATACCAAGAAAATTAAATTCAAAATGTTTTCAAATTCCATAATTTTTTAAGATAAAACACACATTCACATCTGTCCACTGTTCGGCTCTTCCTCTCTCATATGCTTCTCTACATCACCAGTATACAGAATATGCAGGAGACTTCCAATACCTACTTTTTTCCTTTAGTCTCTGTCATTCTCTCACAGAAGACTGAGACAAAGTAGGAAAAGAAAAGTTTCTGCACCTCCTGAAACCAGATTATTCAAGCCCCAAAAAGCATAATATAACCATGCACAGCCTTGGCAGGCAGCTAGGTGAATGAGTGCAAATATGAACCACACTCATAATCTGTCACACACACACACAAAAAAAGCTTTTATTATTTGTATTATGTTTACTTGTCTTTCAAGCCATTCAAAGCCATTAGACAAAGCCATTTCCTACTGAATTAATAAAAGAGAAGATTATGGAATGGAGCATATCACTATGCCATGACTATTACTTTTTGTTATATAATTCAAGAGAATGTCATCTACTCCAGTGTACTGTTACAGCTAGTTAAAAATGAATGAATAAATAAATAAATAAATAAAGAGAAAAAAGAAAAGAAACATGGTCCTCACATTAGCTCTAGGAAACTAGACTAGGAAACCCAACATTTTCTTCATTGTCTGAGCATCTTTCCCAGAGCACCTGTTCTTCATCCTTTTTCAGGGTTTAGCAGACTCTGAAATAGAATTAAGCTATTATATAGAAGCTATAGAATTAAGCTATGTTGCGAAGAAGTCTTATATTGTGAAGTGCCAAAAATTTGTATTTTTATAAACCTCTTCAGTGGATGTTCCAGAGCATGATGCCTTTGAATTGTCATAAATAATTCATTTTATTCTTCCTTTTGAAAGGTATGTACTTTACAAATTTCAGACTTCTCGTCTTTCACAGACCTTACTTTTTTTTATGTTGACCTACTCTAAAAAATCTTTTTTTTTTTTTTTTAATTAAGAAAAGGAATATCTAAAGAATAGAGCTGTAGTCCACACAGATTTTGTCTTCTGTTTAAGTGGACAAAGTCAAGCTAACAAGCAGGTTAGTGGTTAATGACCTGTGCAACAGTTAGATATCAGAAAAAAAGAGTGAACTAAGATATTTCAGAAGCAGATGATAGAAAGTAAACTTCCTTACTACAACAAAATATGCAAAAAAAAAAAAAAAGTAAAATAAAGTATTGAAAGAATGGCTAATTGACATTCTTCTTGATTAAGCTTTTGCTCACAGTTTTCTCTGGAAAGTCAAATGATCCTTTACAGAACCACAGAACCACAGAGATAATCTAGTCCAATCCCCCTGCTCCATCAGGGACACCTAGAGCATGTGGTACAGGGTGGCAACCAGGTAGGTTTTGAAGACCTCCAGAGAAGGAGACTCCACAACATCCCTGGGCAGCCTGTTCCAGGGCTCTGTCACCCTCACAGGAAAGAAGTTCTTCCTCACATGCAGATGGAACTGCCTCTGTTTCAACTTACATCCATTACCCTTTGTCCTGTCCATTACCCCTGGCCACCACTGAGAAGAGCTTGGGTAGAGCTTCCTCCATACAATCTCCCTTCATATACTTATACATGTTAATCAGATCCCCTCTCAGCCTTCTCTTCTCCAGAGAAAACAGGCCCAACTCACCCAGTCTCTGCTTGTACAAGAGATGTTCCAGACCCTTAATCATCTTGGTTGCCCTCCGCTGGATCCTCTCTGGAAGCATCATGTCCCTTATACTGGGGAGCCCAGAACTGCACACAATATCCAGGTAAACAATGTGTGGAGTGAGAATTTGATTGAGGATAAGACACATTTAGTGTCAGCATGTGATCTAGAAAGTCTTATTAAAGTTAATACTATAAATAGAATGTGGAGAAGAATTCAAATTTATGTAGACACAAAAGACTCAGACCATCTGTTTAGCAATTTGTGAAACACAGAGATCTTTCTTGACTACAGATACAATTCTGGAAGGATGCTGGCCTCTTCTGGGTCTTGTGTCAAATCTGTGTGCAAAGTCGCAAAGTGTACGTGTAAGAGAATAGCGAATGGACTGGACACCTATACTTGATCATCTGTTAGTTATTTTGAAAAGAAATGTTGCTGGGAAAAAAAAATATGTCTTCCAATGACCTAAAGAATTTCATGAATTTTCTTTTCATCCTATTTGCTCTGTTTACCATGTGTTCCAACAAACTTTTTATTGTTTTTCTTTTTTTTTTTTTTTTTTGTTTTTTTTTTTTTAAGTTTTTTAAGAGTTTAATCTCTCTGGTGCAAACCATTTTCTGAGTAAAAAGTGTAGCAGATGATAGAGGCTGATTCTTAAGGTTTAACTTACAGATCCCAGAAGAGGAACAGCTCTGTTGTTCACAGTCAGGAAGGTTGCAGGAGCAGATTATTGTTGTTTCCAAGTAGCTTGTTGTTTTGAACAAGTCCATATGGCTATGACTACTGGGGGGATTAAAAAAGGTTAAGAAAGTCCCCAGAGACCTAGGCTGAAAAAGATGCTTGAAAGCAACCTTGGTTGCTCCTTTGCAGGCAGAGATCAGATGGAGCAGTGCAAGGTCTCATTCCTGAAGTGCAACAAAGCTCTTTTTATGAACTGAAGTCTGTAGAGTCATTCAAAAATAGCTGTACCACAAACAGGTTTGCAATTTAGCACATACAAAAATTCAGACACTTTGGGTTACATGAAAGAAATATTTTTAGTTCTTATTTTCTGCTGTTGCCTGTAGGACATACAGTAAGCATAAACACTAATTAAAGAGATGTAGTTGGGAAGGGAAAGAGTATTAGATCATTGGGATAAAAGGATTAATTTATATTTTAATCTATTCATAGGACCAATAGTAGTCTGTTAAGGGCAGCTCAAGGGTTAATTTAATCATGGAAACACCAATAATAAAAAAAAAAAAAAAACACAGATAATATATAGTACATTCAGTCTATGTCATACTCTGTGCGTACATGTTTTCTGTCTTTCTCTGTCAAAAACTAATGACATTAGATAGAAAATAAAGGAATAACTTCCCTTGACAGCCGTGTTTATAATTGCAAAAGTATTTAGCAATTAAAGACAGCTTTTCATTCAAAAGAATATGAAGAATCACTGTTCCTATTCTGTAGGAAGAAAATATTCTTCCTCCTTCCCCAGTGATAATAACTTGGAGGATTGCAGAAGAAAAAAACTTCCATTTATACTCCTTGTTTTTGTCTTCCTTCACAGAGATTTGCTTTTACTATTTTGCCCATAACTAAGAAAAACAAAAGAGGCATGAAAAGATACAAAGAAAATGTATTTTGTTCCATGATTCAATGTGAAAATTTGGAAATTGTCTTATTTGAGATAAAAATATAATTTTGCAAGTTATTACCTTTGGGAATTTGAAATAAAGTGATATGACAGCTTCCAAGGCGTGAATAAAAATAGGTTACATATTATAGGAGGTGCATAAAACTTAAAAAGGGATGACGAGATGGATTCTCCATTTTGAAGCCCCTTTTTTATACTGTCAGTTACTGACTTTAAAAAGCAGAATTCACTCTGATTTGGGTCAACAATTAAATGAAGAAAATGAAAATCTCTTTTTACATTTTGTAGACTACAATTCAGACTGGTGGGATATCTTTTCAAATCTCATAAATTGTGATGTTGCCTTGACAATAAACTGTTACATAGTTTATGTGAGATTCACTTATTTATGTTCATAAGCAGAATCAGCAAACAAGTGTCTATCATTTACAGTGAGCTTCCTGAAACAACTGCTAAAATAATAGACCAGTAATGAGGTTACATTTCCAATGACAGAGACAAAAGGAGGTCTTGACAAAACACTTCAGAGACTTTTTATTAAATCAGAGATTTGGTCTTGTTTTAACCACTTAGTATGTGAGATGGAAATATTGTTTCAGTCTTAGGAGGAAAGAGTGGAGTAAAAGGTGATGAGCATCGTGGCAGCTCTGGAATCTAAGAAATTAATGCAATCAAGTTCTTGTAGTAACAAGACTAGCAAACTTATCCATAAAACTAATAACAGGATATAACAAACCATTAACAGTAGGAAAAGAGATAAAAGGTTTTTAATTTTTTTAAGTGAAATCAGGATTTATAAATGCTGATAGGAAATAGAATAAATTAACCAGATTATTGCACCCAGGAATGACTCCTGAGTGCTGTTCACCTACTTAAAGCTTGGCAGCATGCACACAGAGGTCAGTCATTCACCACCTGAACATCTGCCCTCCAAATAGGAGTCCTCAAACCAGTTCATTAAATATCCATGTGGTAACTTCTGCATGTTTGGTCTGAGCAGGACATCCCGGACAGAGATTCATTGGGTGACCACTCCAATGGGCATCAAGGAAAGAAGTTAGATTAGGTCTGGTTAAAGAGCACATATGGATGTCTTATGCCTTGAGTCAGCAGCTCACATCAGGTCAGGCTCAGTCTCCACGTATTTTCTTTAAAAGTAGTAAACCTGGTTAACCTGGCTGAAAGGCAAGTATAATGCCTCCTGTCATTCCAACCTGTGCTGAACAGACAGTTACTGACTATAATTATGGAATATCTTATTCTGCACCAGGCATTTTCATACAGAGCAAAATGATTGAGCAGATTTCAAAGGTGTTTGGATCAGAAACATTAATAATGTACATTCCTGCAGCTTTAAATAGTCACAACTGCATATAAAATCCATTTTCCCATTTTTTTATGTTATTTATAAGTAGAAACAAAATAAACATCATGTGTGGTAAGAAAAGCCTTATCCTCTGGGACATTTTCTGCTGCACAAATGGGGAATTCAGAGAACAGATTAAGAGATTTACTGCATGCAATCTCTCACAATGCATTAATCTGTTCATCAAAATAAACTCTATATCAACACATTAATCTAGTCCTGCCTGTGAGGAACACAAGATTTAAAGAAGCAAATTTTCTTATTTATATGGCTTCAGGTTTCTAATAAAACCATAGAAGAGGAACAATTGATTCCTAACAACTTCCTAACAAATATTTCAGTTGTGTCAAATAAGTAAATAAAACCTTTACTCAAAATTAAATATGGAAACAAATTCAAATTTCAGTCTCCCAGCTCAATACCTATTCTCAAATTATCACCAAGACCTTAGGTAATCAATTCAATTTATACCTTTCAAATTTTGAAACACATTTTTGCTCTACTTTCACATTTATTTTTCAGAATAAATCCTATTTTTCTGAAAGTGTTTAGATTTCCAAGTTAAAATACAAATGAAAGCAAAAGCAACCAGTAACTTAAGGGATCAAACCAAATGAAAATATCCTCTAGAAATTTCACAGGATTTTTTTTTTTTTTGTATTCTTGTTTTGGAACTTTTTTTTTTTCTTTCAAAAGACATAGTTAAATTTAAGGTGATTCCCACTCCCCCTTGTTCTCCCCGCCAAGAAAGAAAATATTGTGTCCTCAGTTCTGTCCACTGTATCAGGAAACAAGAATAAACTCCCTTTATTTTGCAAAAGAACTTTTAACAGATTTTATATGGCTGTATAATATGAAAAAATAAAAAGTTTCTTTGGTATCAGTCATCTAGTATGGAGAAATTGCAGTCAGATATCTTATATCTTGTAATTCATGTTAATCATTAGGAAGAATTTCTGCATGGAAAGATATGGTAAAATATTGGAACAGTCTGCCCAGGGAAGTGGTGGAGTCACTGTCCATGGCAGTGTTCAAGAAACTTATAGGTGAGGCACTTAGGGACATGGCTTAGCAGCTATAGTGTTCTATGATTCTGTGATGCTGTGGCTCTGTAATCTTCTCAAGGTAAAGATAGACACTGAAGAGTCACAGTTTTAGTTTTGGTCATTGCCAAACTTACGTGTTATGTGTTGCTTTTTTAAACTGCAACATATTCATGGAACAAGACTCACCTAGAACGCCACTTACTGACTGATCTGAATATGTACTATTTGCTCACTCTGTAGCAGTTTGGAAAAAAAAAGAAAAAAAAAAAAGAGTGATTCTTGTTAAGAGGGGTACCCGAAAATAGGTCCCTCTTTTTTTTTTTTTTTTTTTTTCCCCTACATTAACTTCAATATGAAAGAAGTTGAGTTAACTAATTCAGACCTCGACAACAGAGCTATAGCTCAACAAAAGTAAATCATATAGTGGGACACACTGCAGAAAACACAAGCAGACTTTGCACACAAACTTGCTGGAATTTTCCAATCAACTTATTTCAGTGTGCTCAGCACCTCCTCCATCCTCATTCAAGTACCTCCTAGTATTTCAGTTCTAAAAAAAAAGGACCTATCATTCTGAGGTCACCAAATCTAGATTATGAACTTTAAATAGAATAGTTATGGGAGATTATTAAATAATTTTTAAAACATAAAATGAAGATGGTTGTTCCTATGGAATAACAAATACCTTGAGCTCTGACAAATATATAAACTGCAAGGTTCTTTCTAGGCCTTGGCAGGACACATTTTTTCATATTGCACCTTTATTTGATATAGATTTTTGTGCTCCACTATTCCAAAAGGACTTGAAATTCAATAAGACCTAACAAAGCTGCTCTTTTGCTGCCCTAAAATTAATGGGTAATTTCTGCCAAATCATTTCTGATCTGTTTACAAAAATTCTGGTTCTTCTCTGGGAGACAGCATGAGCACTCTGTTTGCATGCGGTGTGATTGATGACATTGATTTTAAAGGAGAGAGGAAGTAACATTGAGTCTCTCAAGTGTCTTCGAAGGGACAGTGGGAAATTGTGTTTGAAAGTTCAAATGCAAAGGCATTACTAGATTGTTTGGTTCTGCCAAACTTTAGCTTTGATAGAAAACTGGGGTTTGAGACTTATCAAGGATAAAATTACCCTCAAAAAGGAAAATCAATTATTTTGGGGATCCTCTTCCCACTACAAATATTTTTGTTTGTTTGTTTGTTTGTTTAAAGGGTCAGCTTCAGACAAGGGTTTTTCTCCTGCTTTTTTAATCAATTTTTGTGGCAGCAGCTTATTCTTACCAAATATTATTTAATGTACACAACTAAAGCAAAAAAGTGAGATATTTTATGAATGATAGGGAAAAAAAGGCAGTTCCTTTCCGAATATTATCATATGCATGCCCATTGTCACAAACTGTGAGAAAGAGAACTTCTACTGCTGTGTTAAAACTGCCTATTTCTAGAATAGAAAAAATGTCATAAATTTACACTGAATTCAACATCAGTGCTATGGCCCTATCAAATTTAAAGCCCGTGTCGGTACTTATCAGAATCAGTAGTTCACATTTTGGGGTTTACCTAGATGTGTCAGTTTAATTTTGCCTATGAGAAATTAGTTTGAAAAAAAAAAAAAAACAAATATTGGCTTCTTCACACAGTTTTCATTCATTTATAAACAATATTTCTTTGTGAGATCTAGTAAAGTACAGTGAAATAACTTAAATATAAAGATTAAAACAAGAAACCAAACATTTCTTGTTGTTTAAACAATCTGTCTGTTCAATTCCTTCTTTTTAAACTCATGTGAATCTTCCTGCTAAAAACAAACATGAACCAAACAAAATCTGTCTGTATGTCTTTTAGAGCTTAATTGACAAATGCAGATCATGTTAAAAAATGCAAAGAACCTGAGGACTGAGAGAAAAAGTATTTGCTTCCATTCCAGAAGTATTTAATTACCTGTGTTAGCAGTGCATATATGCATTGAGATACAAAATTTCAAAATTTTATCTCAGCAGTGCTATATTGACTGGACAAGACTCTGCATGAGAGAAGTGGAAAAATATGCAAATACTGCAGGAATATTTGTATGCTAAACCACAATGATCCAGCTGAACTCTCTCTGGATAGACTGTGTCAAAACACTAACTCATCAAAGTTAACAACGAATATCCATAAATCCAACCTGAGAAGTCAGGAGTAAGCTCTAACTGATATTTGCAACATTAATTGTTGATATTAATTGTTTACAATAATAATGTCAAGTAGACTTAGTCTAGGATTCCGATGTTAAAAGCAAGGATTGCTCTTCTCCCCACAGGCAAGCTCAAAGACCATTTCCACAGTGGAATGCAATTACTGTTCTGCAGACAACCTACCCTGTATAAAAAAGGTAGCTACCATATGGAAAATGGTTGTAGGACTCTTGTTTTTTTTTTTCCTATTGTACTCAGAAGACCCAACCACATCTTGGGAGGAAGAGCAAAAGTCTAGACAGACACAAAATTACCCTTACAAGTTTTCTCTATGAACTTGAATTTGTTTTCCAGCTTAATGAATTACTGATTTCCTGCTGTAGCTCAGATCATTGAGTTCTACAATTGATTTTAACAAAGGATGTTTGTCACATCTCTAAGCTAAAGTTGAGAAATAAATACATAAATAGACTTTCAAGTACTGGTTTAAAATAATCTATGTGACATATACAGCCTCAATATGATCTAGAAATCCATACTTCCTTTGTCCTTTCCTTTCTTCTCTGTCCCCTGAAGCAGAAAGCAAGGCCACTGCACATGACCTCCAATGAGAAAAAGCACTCCTGTTCATCACTGGAAATGAGGGATTTATTGATGTATCATGGATGAAACCCTTGCACCCAGTAGTTACAAAGATTCAAAGAAGAAACATCATCTTCCATACCTTCAAGGGCATTACTGACAAGCAGAAAATTTCTGCTCCCAATTTCTCCATTGAGTCTGTTTATATGAGACAGTGCTGATCCAATATTTTAATGGCATGCAAATCCATATCGAATTACAATTCCCTTGAAAAATGCTACAAGATACTTCTTGTACCTTTATTATTATGCAGTTGATGTTTCAGAGCTTTTTGTTTAAGAAATTTAGAAATTTGACTCACGCCACTATATTTCAACCAGTGAAATGTAGGAACTTCTTACAAGCAAGTCTTGTTTCTACACATGTTGGATTGAGGTTTCAGGAGTACTGGATTTGTTTCTAAGTGACTATTGGGGAACAGAGAGGAGAATGTCTTTGTACCCCTAGACCCATCCCTGTCTAGCACAGTCATTTGATGTTTTTTTCTCATATGGCCAGAATAATAAAAGTTGCTGTAAAATCAGCGGAATCAGTGGAAACAGAAGCAGCAGGAGGGGAAGCAGGAATAGGATATGCATGAGAACAGATCCTATTGCCACAATGCTGAAGAAAGAAAAAAGAGAGATCCAGAAATAGATATATCCAGTTTTCAATTTATTTATATTATTTTTATAAAATGTGCCAGGACATGATCTCTCTGAGACACACAGTTTACAGAATTTTGTCTTTCACACATCATAGAACAGAGAAATCTGGTTATGAAAATGCAGGCACTAATGAAGAGAAATCTTTAGAGAAGAGCTGTTTAAATAATTAAAATAGTTGGCACAGTTGAGAAATGAGTTCTGTTGCCATTTGCCATTTATTTTTAATCTATTCAAATCAACTAGACATTTGAAAGAAAAAAACTTTTAAGAATCTAAAGAAGTAGTATTTATAAAAATTGTCACTGGTAAGGAGATATTAAATTTACAAATGATTCATAATTTTGATGATGAAAAATGTGGAATACTTCTGATCATTTAAATGATTATAATAGACTCTGAGCACGTGTCACAGAGGTATTTGACCACAGCAAAGATACTTAACAACATATATGTAAACAGAGACTCATAGGGATTTTCACATCATGTCTTCACATTTTTGTAAAAACAGCAGCAATAGGGAAAAAATACATTATTGATATTAGACTGTGCTCAATTAATTTTAATCAAACTGAGTTCAATTAAAATGCTGCTGCATTTAGTAGTAATATCTGAAGAAGTGGAAATATGATATTTCTATGGGTAACAAAGTAATAACACAACCAAGTGTCATGGAAGAGTAGTGGGGCTAAGTGATGCAATACACTTCACTCATATGGGAGAAATAGTGATATGTTCTATTGCTATGGACATATTGATATGACATTGAACAAGATTCGATGTCTAAGTAGCTCTTAGTGCATGGAGGACGGAGGAAACTATATTGCATCTCGATGAAGGGAAGCGGACTTGTTGGAAACTTTTTTTTTCCAGTCTATGTATGTGATCATTGCAAAGGGTTTAAAACTTTTTACTATCGCTGCCTAAAGAAATGAAAAAAAAAAAAAAAAAAAAAGATGTAATGGAAAATGAGAAAATGAAGAAAGGGAAAGGTGAGTTAGAATATGTCTAACATTTACACCTCCCCAAAACAAAACAACTTGATGTGCAAACACAGATCATTTAGAAACTAAAAATGAAATTCCTTCATAAGAATCCTCCAAAGTGAGTGTTTCTTTCTAGTTATTTATTTGTAGCTGTTTGGAACCCTGTATGATTTTTTATGGCTTGCAGGAGAGAGAAGACTGTATTGCAGCTTGTATTCTGCTATCAAAATACATAATGACAAATTAATACAAAATTAATTAATACATTAATTTTTCATGAAAGACATTACAGACCTTGCATTGGAACTTCCTATCATGGAAGACAGTGAATACATAAATAATAAATACAAACATACATGCATATGCTTATATGTTCATACTATCGCTCCATTATTCCCTGTTCTCCGTTATTTCTCCGTTAAATATACTTCATACTTCATTTGTTGCCATAGTATCTCTTGCTAATTAGGAATGTTGCAGTTTCATATGGAAAAGGTTCCTTATATTTCTCATGGAAATAACGCAAAAAAACATAGCAAGTATAACAAAGATGACAGCAGATGAGTCACAAATTCAGAGGTTTCTGAGGTTTGAAGCTCCATTAAGGAAATATGGTTAGTGAAACACTTTGGTTACAAGGTGCCGTATGAGTTCAAGGTTTTATAATGCTGAGAATTTATCTTCCCTTGTAATTACTGCCTGGGAGCTGGAGTCAGAATTATCTTTCTGTTTGTTTGTTCTCATCTGTATCACTGACTTTGCTACATTAAGATAAGTAGGTTAATCTGTGTACTGTTTCCCCATGTAAAAATATTACCTATCTGACAGCACTGTCATGCATGTTAAGTAATATCTGTAAGTATTTTATGTCTCTTATCTAATACGGAGTGGAGAAGTACTAATACAATGTCCTGAGAAATTAATTAGTGTGTTCACCTTGTTACACAAGCCAGTAATGCCTCTGCAAACAATTTCCCCATTCCCTCAAGATCCGTTTCTTTCTTCAGATAATTCCTCAGCATATCTTTCAGCTATTTTTTATATTGCTCCACATCTCTAGCCAGATTTCATTTAATGTCTCACGCACCTTCAGAATTATCAAGGCATTCTATGGACCTTTCAGCTTCTAGAATTCTGTGCTCAAGATTGCAAAGGCACTATGTGCTTTCTTCTAAAAAATATGCATCAAAATCTTGTTGCTAGACTAAAGAGATTTAATAATTTATGTAAATAGAATTTTAATCTTTATAGTTTCAATGACCAACCATGCAACAATACAACATCTATCAGAAAAGATAAGGTCCATCTTGTTTTTAATAAAACATTTACTTTTTTCACTATCTCCCCATGATGTCTTATCTTTTGTATTTTAAATTATTTAGGATCTGGTCTCTGTGAAAATGGAAACTATGGCAGAGAAGTTTAATGAGAAAAAAATAAAGTTAGAAACACAATTTAAAAAATACACGTAACAAATATTGCTTTCAGGATAAAGGTATTCAAGACAAGAATAACGGATAAACCTTTTAAAATGTATAATGCTTTCTCTATATTGACTCATATTACTCATTCAGCATGTTCCTTAGAAAGCTAATTACCACCTAATTTATTCTAGATTGAATAGCAGGAGATCACTGCTCTCCTATGTCGGATAGCAGATAATCAATTTACTAGCACAGTAGGACAGGAGGCCATCAGGAGCCCTCACCACAAGAAATGATCTATATCTTCCGAAGAAACAGCAGAGGCCAGCTGTGCAGAGGTATGTCCTAATCAAGTTATAAATACCTGTTGGAGTAATCTTTACCAAAATACACTCATGATGCTGCAGAGCAGTAAAGAGATCTATGTCATTAGACGTGGACAAATTTACCTCTCCATGCATATAAACTTCAGACCAGAGCTATGCCTTAGCACAGGAAAAGGCACACTCTTGGCAATTTATTAATTAACCAAGTCTGTGAATAATCTCTGCTTATGTTATACCTTTTTTTTTTTTTTTTTTTTTTTTTTTTTTTTTTTTTTTTTTTTTTTTTTTTTNTATGAGGTCTCTGTTTTCTACACAGGTCTCGTTTGTACAAGCTCATCATGATTTTTCTGGAAGATATATGTATAGAAATGTTCCTACTCTGGCTTGAGTCTTCAGGAAGGCGGCTAACTTTGCTTCACAGTTATATCCGAATAACAGCATACAGTATTCTCACAGGTATCCGTATATAATGGCAATACTAGAGAAATGCACACATACTAATTTTTGACATCTAGAATTTACTCCAACTGCTGTTTCCACTGCTGTGAGAGTCAGAGGAAAGATTGGTAAACTAAATAACAACAGATCAGCATTGTGGGCCACAGACTTCACTTGTGAGCCCTGTGAGACAGAGGAAAGTGCAAGAGAAAGAAAAGTGTATCGATAAGGTCATCTCAACCACAGTTCTGTTTTCAGAAAAGTATTGAAAAAGTTGCTACTCTCTATTTGCCTTTTTTTTCAGTTTACAGGAATCCTACTTCAGATGCATCTTTTTAACTTATTTAAATAATTTAATTCAGATGCATATTTTTAACTTATTTAAATAATTTAATTCATAATTGTTTAAATATAAGCAAAACTTTATAATCCAAGAACTCTTAGACAAGCTTTCCTCTAACAAATATGCAATTTTAGTATATAAATAAATAATTTATTTCTCTAACTAGACTCTTCAGGCAAAAATCTGACTATATAAACTTTTAGTTTTTTCTTAAAGTATGTTCGGAGAGTTGAACAAGTTAGGATTATTCAGACACACAGAGTCTTAAAAGTTAAAGATTCAGCTTTAAAAGTTAGAGCTTCTGACAGATACAATCAGGCAAGGTCACACTCTTAAAATCATAATTTTAAAATAATTAACTAATATGTGAAAATTGAACTGTGAATTGTGCTCTATTTATCATACTCTAATCCTGTTCTGCCAAGATATTGTACTGTAGGGAATTAACTTAATCTGGCCTCATTTGGAATGCTAATAAGTATCACATATAAGACAGGTCATTTTTCCACTGAACTTCACAGTGGTACAGGCCTCATCTGGAATAATCTGCTCGGTTTTGGCCCTCCATATTTAAATAAAATGCAGACAAGTCAGGTCAAGTTCAGAAGTGTACAACAATAGTAAGAGATGTAGAAGACATGAAACTTGAGAAAATATTGATGTGACTAGACTTTTAGACTATACAAGAGCACCTTAAGTTGGATATTGGAATAGGATATTGAAATATAGAAAACATTGCTAGATAAAAGCTGATGAAGATTTGTTTTTCTCATTCATTGAAGGTGTGAGGATTCATTGAAGGAATGAGATTAGATATCGGTCACTGTGAGAGATACTGTCATGAGACAAAGCAAGAGCAGTGAGATATTGAATTTGATTCTGAATGAAGGAAAATGATCTCTTGTGATCCTGCTTAACCAGTGATGTTTTTGCCTTGACTATGTGAAGCAGTCTTCTAATACCACTATTGACAGGATTCTTCAACCCTGCCAAATTCCTATTCCCAACTTGCTTTTCCAGAATCTCACACTCATAACATCATATGATTAAAGAGTAACTATCTTTTCCAGATAATCAGCCTGACACACCATTTGAAATCCAATTCCCATAAATGCAAATATTTTTTAAAATATTCACCAAGCAATTAGAAGCATAGAAACAAACAAAGTACATCAGAATATTAGCAGAGATATTACTCTGTCTTATTGAGACCTATGGAAAGTACTCCAGAGAAGCATAGGAAATTTTGCAGCAGGCTGACACAAAGATACATACTCTGAAATTGTCTCCTTGGAGCATCATGTGCATGGAACATCAACAGTTACGTCCCTTTAGCAATCTTCTAATTCTTTCTAGTTTAAATATGGACATCCTCATCATCCCTGTGTTTTCTTATAATCCTGCTATAGTCTAAATCTCAGTAGTATTAATTGGAACAATTTATTGGTTGATTTGTGGTTGATTTGACATTGTTAGGAAGATATATTCTTGTATTACCTTTAAATATTCCTGACATTTTTTAGAGTCTCCATTTGTTCTTTCATTATGAAAATAAATGAATAGAAAATCTAATCACTCAAATTTTCTATAGTCTCAATTTACCTCTTCTTTATCCCAACCTATCTAAAATAAGCACCCTTCATATATTTGTTCGTCCTTTCTTTAGAGTTTTTTTTCTATATTTTATTAGAATTGTCATATACAATCTCATTGATTAATCTGCAGCTGATTGATGCTTACAGACTGTTTACTTGCAATGTCTGTTAGTTATTCAGGATCTCATCATATTTTACTTCACCCGTATAAAACCCATTTCATAGAGAACTAGAACAACTTGAACCCCCCAGCTTATCTGAGGCAATAATATTTCACTAGTAGATATTCATAGATTCAAACTGTGCACAGATCTAAGAGAGAAAAACCTGAGCCATAGGATTTCCAGAAAGTGGTACAGATTTGCTTTTGCCCAAGCTTTCCCATGATATATGAGGAGAATAAACCGCAAAAAGGCGGGAGAGAAATAGCCATGCCAAGGATATAGAAGAAATATTAAGAAAGGATTTGGATAGTCCAATAACGATTCTGCATCAATATGCTAATATGCTCCATTAATATGATAATAGTGCTAATATGATATTATATATGTGATGTGCAATAATAGCTACGAGATTCTAGGAACCTTAGTGACAGGCAAATAGGCATGAAAACAAATGGAAAGAATTATAACGCTGGGTCTAGTCACCGAGAATTCTCACACAGGCAGGTATTAGTCATATTATTATAATATACAGTCAATTCTCCTTGGGCATGTATATTCTTAGCCACATGCAAAATACTCTAAAACCTAATACCATCTTCTGCAAAAAGGTGGTGTATAATCTTCAAAGACTTTTTGAGCACAGAAACCACTGGTATCCTTGAGAGATATAATCATACTTAATCCTTTTATAAAATATCTCAAGCTGATTGTTATTGAAATTTACTCTTGCCTTTATATTTTCCATATAAATATATAGCACAGTTCCTCCATGCATTAAGTTCTTGTTCAGTATCTTAATTCTCAATCATCTATAAGCAGAAAACAGAACTCTGAAAAAAGACATTTTCATATAATTCATAAAGTGTTACAGGATGGTACAAGAGGCTGATGCAACTGCTCAGTATTTATTTTTCACCTCTAGGTTCAAGATGTTTCCTTTCCAATTTAAATAGTTTTCTCTTACTCTGTCAAATATAAATTCTTGCATTGGTCTTATTACACCTATCTTACTTCTTCTGATTGGAAATGTTAGTAGGTATGTAGCTTATAAGATAGCATTTTATTTTCTCTTTCCCATTTAGCTCAACTTGAAAAGAAGACTGAAGAGTTTCACCTTTTGGGATTTCATTACTTTCTATTGCCCACCAAATGAACATAATTTTCAAAACAGAAACACTTTCCTACAATACTAAACTTCAGAGCACCATCAATTTCTATTTACTTCAAAATGTGCTGATTGATGCTGGAATAAAAAAGCTATATTGTGCTTTCAGTGGCAATAAAAAGAGAAAGCATTTTGAATTCTAAAACTGAAAGCAGTTTTAGACAGTTAGTTCTATTTTTGCAATATAGATAGATGTATTATCCAATTTAAATTTAAAATGTCACACAGATGCATATCATTGTGAGCGTGCATATCTGAGTCAGCAGAAAACATTTTTGAGGGAGCTCAATAACTTTGTTAAAATATCTGTAAAGAGGAGCCAAGTAATATCTTATAGTCACTGGAGACTTTGTCACAACACATAAGTGGACATTTAAAATCTAATTGAAAAATGCATATTGGCAGGTGAGGTTAGGAAAGGCTTCATAGAGCAGGCAAAGATGTGAAAAACTAGCCTTTCTTTTCAATAGATAAGAATCAAAATGTTGAAAGGAAAGAGGTAAGGTACTCTTTGTACTATAGAGTATCCTTGCTACAGACATTTGCACAAGTTTCGTAACTAATCTTTTTGGCAGGTACAGCTGCATAAAAGCCTAGGCTGTAAGAGATAAGTAAAGTGAGTTTGCTAAAAAAGAAATTCCTGGCAAAAGTTCAGCTACAGAGGAAAAGAAATTTCTTTCTGACCCCCTCTCAAGGAAAGGTCAGATGAAGGTATATGAAGTTCTTTATTTACTTTCATAGGAAAAAAAAAAAAAAAACCAAAAAAGTAATCTAATTTCTTATATAGTAATATTATTGTTGTAGCATCATGGTCTGAAAATATGTGGCACACAGCTACCCCTCTTCCCATAGCTTTTCAGAATCTCTGTGACAATTGAGTGAGTTTAACCATGTGTCCCACCAGTTTCACATCTAAGTGTGTTTGTCTTTTCCTTTCAAAGTGCTGCCAATGTACATTGTAGTTATATGAAAAACAGCAGGGGCATACTGAAAAGATACCCGTAGGACAGTATTACTGCTTTTATGAATCAGTTTTACAGCAAACATGGCTTTGACACAGAACACAAGTGTAAGTGACATATCATAGCTGACCTTTAGGGAGACTGCACATGGAAAGAACTTACAGTGTTCCTCTGTAATCCCTCCCAGAGACCAGGAGTGCAGTGGTGGAAAATCATCAATTCCTCCTGAAATTTAACCTCATTCTAAAGGAATTATGGAAAAATCTGAACTTTCATTATCCTTTGAAGACTTCTAAATCATTGATCTAATGAACCTCGATGATTCCTGATGTGTGCAACAGAGATGAGCAAAGCTGTCACATCCATATTTCATGAACATTTGTTGGCAAGTCATAATGGTAAAACTTATTCAACTAAAGATATTAAAGAAATCTTTGCATTTTATTTGGTGGGACTCGGTCCAGCAAGACAGAATCAGCTCTAATTAATTCTTACAATTCTCGTTTTGTAGAAATGAACTCTAGTTATGTGAGGATTTTCTATGTGATTTTTTTTCACAGTTACATTACGTTTCAATAGGCTTTCCTTGTACTGAGTAATTAAACCCTAGAGTAACATGTCATGTGGGTGCAGTAAACAAGGAAAAACAGTAGTGCAAAATGGTTGGGCTACTAAATCATTTCCATTTTATCAGAAAAATGGCTTGCATTTTTCCTTAGCTTGACACAAATTTTAGTCTCTGCCTTCTTTAAAGTTGTGCTGCACAGACTAGGCAAAAATTAATAAAATTTAACTTATAGTTCTCTGTTAATTATATGTTGTCCACAGCCAGCAAATGCAAGAGGAGATGGGACAAAAGCAATTGTCACTGACAGTGTTACATTTTTACATTTAAAAGGATAATAAGCACCAACACCTCCTTCACTGTGCAGGACCTCTAGTGGCATCTCATCTCTACTTTGTATAGTCAGGTATTTGACACTGTCAAGTGTGCAAAATCCTCTTGAGGTAGGAGAAGTGCTATAAGTGCAGTTGAAGGTCTGGAAGGAGGATGGTAGAAAACATATAGACATTTTGTTTTATCATTTGTATTTTACTATATACAATAAAGTTGTAATTCTGACATGATAGTTAAAGGCTGACATTAATTATATTAAGAAGCAATACAAAAAATCATAGGAAAGCTTTCAAATGCAAACTGTAAAAGCGTAAAAACCTTAGGTGTTTGCACAAATTTATTGGTTCATCATGCATCTACCATACATTTATATTCCCCCTATCTCTTTTGCATTCCTGTAGGACTGATTTTTAACTGCAGGAATGAGCACCGACTACTAAGAACAGTCATTATTGATCTGTTTTTTATATTCTATCTATAAAAAGAAAATCTCACAGAAGTATGAGAAATTATAGGGCTCTTATTAGGATGTTTAGTGAGGAACCTTAAAGCCCTGAATAAATATTAGAAGAAATCTTAAAACTGTGGAAGTATAGCTTTATGTTTCACCTTCATGCATTTTTGATCCATATCTATACTGTCAAATCTATTTTACAGAAGTAAGTTTTTGCAAAACTGCCCAGCCCATCCTTTTTTTTTTTTTTAAAAAAAAAAAGTCCATATTATGAAAGGAATGAAACACGAGTTCATGTGTACAGAAATGAGGCTGATGTGAAAAAACAGAACAAAACAAACAAACTAGCTGAGTAGAACAGTTCCTTGTGTGAAATACTTTTCATTGTCTCTCATTTTAAATTCACTTATTCTATTGTTTGAGATATACAAGACTGTAATCTGAGAAGTATTTTTGTTTCTGATTTTCAATTATATCACACAAACGTTATCAATATTATTATTGAAAAAGTGAGGATAAAGATTTTGATTTAATTTAACATCCAAATTTCATTAACTTTCACATGGAAACAAATCAACCATGATAAATCCTACATTCATTGTGAACTCACAGTTCCTATTCTTTTCTGAAGAATATTTAGTACATAAATATGGAAATACTAAAACTTTTCTCAAAATTATTCTGTCTTTGAATGAGTCATAGTGATTTTAAATATGGTTTGTGTATTACTAACTCCTTATTTTCCTTAATATGTGCAAAAGCTGTCTACTCTATTAGCAGGTACTGACTTTAAATGCAGTGCCTTATAATTATCTTGACCCTAATTATATGGACTCTGTACTTCCTAGTGAAGCTAAAGGGACTTTGACAACACCACTTCTTTGCTTTTTCCTTTTCTTAAAAATAACTACTGAATATTGGCTTCTTCCCAGTCCTCTATACTTCCACATATATTTCTGAAACCATCTAATAATTTATGAACTACTTTAAAAGCTTCCTTCTTACATTGCAGTGACTCCTCATAGAATGTAAAGACAAATGAAGCCATTCCTCCTAAATTCAATATATTTCATCAGATATTTTCATGATGATGCAATGACGTATTTACTTTCATAGTCCTTTATTGTGACCACACCCTTCTCCCTGGCTTTGATGAGAAGTTTGGTCACTATTTTAGTATGTGTGTCTGGAGAGAGAGAATAAGAGAGAGAGAAAATCATACAAAAATATCTTTTAAAACATTTCAGGTTTCTCCTTGGCATCTGTTATTTGCATTCTTTCCTTGGAAGGATAATATGTTCATCTAACAGAATATGATTGATTAACTTGAGCAGAAGGAATATTTTGTGCATGTCAGTACTTGGAAATGCCATAGTCTGCATCTATTCTGCTGCCAACCTCTTCTCTCACTCAGTTTAATGCAAAATGCCAACCTTTGTAGGATCAAGCTATCTATTCACTAGTTTTGTCACTATTTTTTTTTCTGGAAAACTGCCTTCATTTCATACAAGTAGGAATGGCCTTATTAACTGTGGGAAAAATACATATGCATTATTTTGTGAAAGAGATACAAAATCCTTATGAATGTCCTTCAATGTCTCTATCTAAGGGAACTTTTAAAATCTGTAATTCTTATAAAGTTAGTATTCACTGAACAGGCAAAATAAAGATATTTTATTCCTCAGTGATGAAGGTATCAACCATGCAAACTTTTCCAGCTAAACCAGGAACTTGAATCAGTCACAGTGTAAAGACATGTTTTCTTCAAGTTTTCCGAAACTGCTCCACTATGAAAATGTTGTTACCAGTTTTTACCGAGTTCTTCTGTATTTCTATAACATCTTCAGAGGAAAAGATTTAAAATGAAAGTACAGGTATAAATGAATGGTGAATGTGTTATTTCCTGTTACAAAAATTCACGATCTTGCCTATATGGATATATATTCTACCTTCCTTTGGGTCTTCATTGAATATACCAGTATCACCACTTATTTCTTCTCTCCTATTTCAACCTGGATAATCTCTTGGTGTTAATATAGTCATTCCAAAACTAGCGGTCAATTATCCATGAAATGAAAATTAAAAGAAATTTGACACTATCAGAGGCAGCATGGTTTCACCTAACATCCAGAAACAAAGGTGGCCTTTTCAACTCAATAAGAATGGTAAAAGGGATTTCAGATCTCTCTTAAATTTTTATGTCCACAATGAAAATTATATGAATGGAGAATAAAGTCTTCTTTCACTCATCCTAGGTCGTCAGTGGTGAGTTCTGCAGCACTACATCATGGATTACCACAACTACAAAAAGTTCCTATCTCCACAACATAGATTTCACTTATTTGCATATCCATACAACAGTTTTAAAATCTAAATCCTCACTACAACTGTTCCACAGATGGATTGGGGTGTAATTCACCTTGCCTAAACCAAGATAAATGTTCAGTTAACTATCCAGGGTCCCACTAGAGTCAGTGGAGAAAAAAAGGGCACACCAGAAGATGATTCATCACATCTGTCTTAGTCACATATCTCAGAGTGGGATGAATTGCTTTTGAATGTGCTTATCACTCTTCACAGATTTGCTAGATCACTTGCTTACACTGTCTGTGTCATGTGTCTAACTTTTATGTCACTGGAATTAGGTAAAATTATTTTCACTTTCACTCAACACAGCAGAAAGCCAAATGAATATTTCAGTGCTTATTTTTTGAAATGTCAAAATTTCCTTTAGTATCCATAGTTAATACTTGTTATAGATGAAGAATAGGCTTGGATTAAAGCTAAAACAACTAAAAAACCTCACATAAAATTTTGCTTGAATTCAGTGAAATCTGTTTGTGTGTGTGTATTTGTGCAATATCCACCAATATTTTCTTTCCTGAATGCTACTAGAAACCAATGTTCTTAGTGTGAAATAGTTTTGTAGATTGATGTGTTATTAATCCTCAAGGGGGGGGGGGGAAATGTGTGCACAAATATAGTCACAAAAATGGCAAATAATTTCAAACAACAACAAAAAAGACTCAGCTTCATATATCAGGTTATGATTTTACAAGCCAATAATTTCATTTTTTTTTTCTAAATGATATATATATGTGTAGTCAGAATTAAACAAGCTTTTTAAAAAAAAATCAGTGTGAAGGGACCAAAACCTTATGGAAACAGAAACTCTTCTCTCCAAGGAGCACAAAGCTTCTTTACTCTTGCAGAGTCATAACCCACAGGTGGGAGATTTCCATTACTCTTCACAGCCCTGTAGGCAATTCCTCACCCAGGCACGGATGCAGATATTCCACCACAGATCTCTCTTTATAACTTACAGTTAAAAATCTCTCATGTGTAAACAATTTATGCAATATTGAAAAAGTAGCACTACTTGGCACTCAACTACTAAGACTTTCATGCTTTAGTCTTACCCTGGTAATCAGCTGCAAATATCAAAAGTTTCTTTTTCAATTCCTTACAGTGGAGATCTTTCCATGATGGAATGGACGGGATGGAAACTTCATGAGTAACCAGATAAGTATTATGACAGAGCACAGTCAGGTGTCAGTAAACTTCACACAAAGCACTTATCAAGTGGTAACAGGAAATAAGAATAAAAGTGCAAACTGTTGACTGTAGAGGCAGTAGTGCTATTTACAGAATTGACTGAGACATCAGTCTAAGTACCTGATGGTAACATGCTACTTAAATTAAAACCCAAAACAATTATGTATAAATGCAGTACACAATAAGTACCAAATTATTCACTTAGAAGTTTCTTTTAGTAGTTTCTTAAACAAAGGAATTTCCCCCATTGTGGGATATGGAGGTTGACTGCAATACCTCTTTGTAGGTAGATATGTTTGGTCATGAGGCAAGAGGACAACAGGTGGTCCACAGACCAATCACTGGGGAGACTGGCTGTCTAAGGCTACTTACTGGTAGGATCCAGTGTTTGTGCGTGTCTAAGTCTATTATTCTAAATATTGGCAATTAAAGTGGGGCTGTAGGCCTCAGGGTCTCATAACTCCAGGAGTCAGCAACAACGACAATAAGCTTGGTTGTTATTTCCCACTGACATACCGTACCATACCATGAAGCTGTGGGTGTCATCTGTGTCAGTGAGTACTTCTATCTGTGTTGATTTGTGGTGTCTCTGATATATATGTATATGCAAATGTGTCCTTATGTTTGTGCTTGTTGGGAATCGATGCCCAGACTTGCTCCTAGCTGGACATGGGCATATAGAGCTACTGCTCTTCTATTGGCTGCAAGATTTGGCAACCTCTAACGGTATGTGGTAGCTTAAAAAAATTTTTTTGAATGAGATTTGTGGTCTAAACAATACAA
Source organism: Nothoprocta pentlandii (assembly GCA_013398315.1). Classification (NCBI taxonomy): domain Eukaryota; kingdom Metazoa; phylum Chordata; class Aves; order Tinamiformes; family Tinamidae; genus Nothoprocta; species Nothoprocta pentlandii. The sequence goes on from VZSG01000080.1 coordinate 321,117, forward strand.
TATGAAAAAAAACAGAAGATCACAGTGTTCCTCTCTGGTCTTTAATCTAGGAATCTATGAGAAAGTGATATTGTTGATGATTTTCATGAAGTTCAGGCTGGTTATGACAAATTTCAAGAAAAGAATACCAAAAAAAAAGCTGCTTAGAAATGAGCACAAGGATGCAGAAATATATACTAAAGTATTTTGGTCAAATCTTTCCACTATTCCATCACATCAGTTCATTTTGGCCATATTCCATACTGCTGAATGTATCAGCAGTCCCATTGTAATATGGAATTCATATGAAATTATGAATTCATATGAATTCATATGAAATTATGACTATGTTAAGACTATCTCTGAACAGTGTTGCAGTTTCTTTTGTAATCTGAAAGCCAGAGATACCACCTAACTTTATTTTTATATGAAAATAACATGAAAGAAATTGCTTGGGAATAGTAGAGAAGAGAAAATCTTGGTGAGTATTACAGAATAATGCAATTGGAAAAAGAAAATCAAAATTTTATGCGGTATAAAACATCCAATCTGTAAGCTTCAGTGAGGTAAATTAGAATGACAAACTTGACAGTGAAGAAGAGTTATGTGCCCTTGCCCAATTAAATATGACCAATAATGAATTGTTATGTTATGTTGATTAGTGGTATTTATAACAGTTTGAAAGACTACTGAGGAACTCCAAGAAATCTATATCTGCTTTATGGTATTTTTTTCTGACCTCTCTAGTCATTTGTGTGGATCTGTTTTTATCTGCACAGAAAGCTGTTGTAGGATGGAATTTCACTGGATGTAATGTAGAGTGATTACTTGTCAGAGCTGCTGTGGGCATGGTGGCACATCTCAGTTATTACTGCCATGAGGTTTATTTCATATTCTTTAGACAATACATGGAATTATTCTCAAGAAAAAAAAAACATGGGCCATAATCACAGCTTCTGTTATTGCATGCGGCACTATTACTACATAAACATTTCCATCATTTGCTTTCCAAAAATAGTACATGAAAAAAAAAAAAGTTTCAATTGCTTTGGGGATTTTTTTGTCTGATGGTTTAGGATAAAGATTTTCAGCCTGTGACCTAACACCTGCATACAATTCACTGGGACAGTACATGTTCATGCTGTCCTGTTCTGGCAAACATATCTGGCCTCTCTTTCTGCAGGCAACTCAGAAGTTGCTGTGAACATGGTGCTGAGAAGATGCCTTAAGAACAGCAGCATCTCTCTGTGCCATCACTCACCTTGGTGGTCTTCTCCAGTGGCATCCCTACACATGCGTGAGATGGATGGATCTTTCTGGCTGTGGATAGGAAATCTGACACTTCGTGAGCACCAGATTTTCTTCACAGCAGTTGGATACTGAACAAGCACAGTATATCCAGTTGACAAGGCCTGTTCTGAAATGCTTACACATACATTAAACCCCCAACATCTGTGAAAGTCATAGGCCTAACACCACGTTTTTAGAAATGTCTTACTGCATATGCACAGTGAATGCACCACGTGGTAGAGGAAAACATGGAAAATGTTTTTCGTTTCAGGAGGCTAAGGTAAGGCATATAAGAGCACAGACATTTTCAGTTGAAATTAGTTCCAAATAATGTATAGGTAATCAAAGTAATGTTTTTTGAACTTACAGTTATTACCACAGTTCTACCACAGACCACAGACTGGGAGATACTTAAGACAAACAGATTTGTTAAGCAATCTGAGCCAGCTTTGTAAGCAAAGATTTTCCTAGGCATACAGAAAGAAATAAAGAGAGAGACCAGGTGTCTCTAACAATGGGAAAATGTCCTATTGTTTCCTCAAATTTAGTGTTCTATTTTAACATTTTTTGCTACCTGCCAATACCCAAGATACAATACTGAAGGCCTTCCTTGCCTTCAGATGTCTTTATCAGTTTTAAGGAATTTAGTGTTTAGTGTTCCTACTACTGTGTTGCTCCATTTTACATGTTACTGTGAGCCATGAAGAGAGAAGGCAACCTGAACTATACTATAGCAGACATTGAAAATAATAGGTGGAGATTGGAGGCCTGTGGCCAGTGGTGTCCCCCAGGGGTCATTACTGGGCCTAGTGCTGTTCAATTTGTTCATCAATGACTGGGACGAGGGCACAGAGCGCACCCTGAGCAAGTTTGCAGATGATACCAAGCTGGGTGGAGTGACCGACCCTCCAGAGGGCTGAGCTGCCATTCAGAGAGACCTGGACAGGCTGGAGAGTTGGGCAGAGAGGAACCTCATGAAGTTCTAGAAGGATAAGGGGAGGAGTAACCCCAGACACCAGTACAGATTAGGGGGTGACCTGCTGGAAAGCAGGTCCACGGAGAGGCACCTGGGAGTCCTGGTTGACACTAAGTTAACCATGAGTTACATGGCAGTGTGTCCTCATGGCCAAGAAGGTCAATGGGATTCCAGCCTGCATCAGGAGGAGTGTTGCCAGCAGGTCAAGGGAGGTCATTCTGCCCCTCTTCTCAGCTCTGGTGAGGCTACACCTGGAGTATTGTGTGCAGTTCTGGGCTCCCCAGTACAAGAGGGATGTGGAGCTTCTAGAGAGGATCCAGCAAAGGGCAACCAAGATGATTAAGGGACTGGAACATCTCTTGTAGGAGGAGAGACTGAGTGAGTTGAGCCTGTTTAGCTTGGAGAAGAGAAGGCTCAGAGGGGATCTGATTAATATGTATAAGTACATGAAGGGGAAAAGTAGGAAGGAAGGAAGGAAGCTCTACCCAAGCTCTTCTCATTGGTGGTCAGTGACAGGACAAGGGGTATTGGGTGTAAGTTGAAGCACAGGCAGTTCCATCGCCATGTGAGGAAGAACTTCTTGACTGTGAGGGTGACAGAGCCCTGGAACAGGCTGCCCAGGGAGGTTGTGGAGTCTCCTTCTCTGGAGGTCTTCAAAACCCACCCGGATGCCACCCTGTGCCACGTGCTCTAGGTGTCCCTGCTCGAGCAGGGGCTTGGACAAGACGATCTCTAGAAGTCCCTTCCAACCTTCACCATTCTGTGATTCTGTGACTCTAAGATGTCTGTCTGTGTGCGTATCTCCATTGACAACACAAGCAGCTTACATAACACCTCAGAACAGACGATAGATTTTTCGATAACTGAAGCTAGGTGATAGGGATCTCATGGTTAGTATGTCAAAAATTCTGTCCTAAGACAGAATTACATTTATTTATTTATTTATTTATTTAAATTACTTTAAAGGGCAATATCATTGTTCCATACCAAACTCTTTGCATTCTGGTAGATAGGATATTCTTTGATCACCGCAAGGTGTGACTTGCTCTTCTACCAAGACTGTTCATCTGTGAATGAATGAAACCTTATTAAAAAGAAAAAGAAAAAAAAAAAGAAATTGTTAAAGAAGCATAATGTTCTCATTGTACTTTGAATCAGAATACTTGTGATATTTTAGAAAAGTATAGCAAAAGATGGGTGGTTAAAAAAATAATTAAGACAGAAATTCTACTTATCAGTGATGCTCTGGGGAAGTCCTGCCTATTCAGATAAATTAATCCATCCAAGTATCAATATATTCCAAGACTGTAATGCAGCATGTGGCTGATAGACCTCAGCAAGTTCGTGAAACAAACACTGGTGAAAGATATCACCTACCCAATTTTATATGGTGAAATGGTTTAACCTAGAAAAGATAAAATATGGAAAACAATGGGAAACACTAAGAAAACAAAAACTCTATCTTATAGCCAATGTGCATGAAGTTAGAAAGAGCATGCTTGTAGACCAAATTATCTAGTTCTTACTAGATACTTTGTTAAAATTCTTAGTGGTTTCCTCCTCAAAACTTATCCTGAGCCTCCGCATAGGCTTCTTCAGACATTGCTTCGTCCAGAAGAGAAACCTGGAGAAAGGGGAAGCCAGGGAACTCCTGGGATGCCCAGAGGATAGAGCAAGCAGGGAACCTGGGGAATAAGAGACTAGGAGATATTTAAGATAAACAGATTTGTTAAGCAATCTGAGCCAGCTTTGTAGGCAAGGATTTTCCTAGGCATCCAGAAAGAAATATGTAAAATTTGTGGCCACTTAAATTGGTCAAGACCAGAGACAGTTGGAGGTACCTTAGAGGATACAGTTGACAGAGGAATATGAGATGCTTTTTAAACCCAGATGTATTCTCTTACCCTTACAATATTTTTTTTCCATTTGATAGGTTTCTTCTTACAATAAAACATAGCTTAGGAGTTGAAAAACCTTTTTATCCTCTCTGCTCTGCTTTCTTTAACGTGAAGTTGCAAGCAGACCTCCCACAACTCTCTAGGGCATTATCACAATCACAGAGAAAAAAAGAGTATTTTACTATTAGAAGAGAACTGAGTTTAGAGTTCAACACAGTTCCATGAACGCAAGAGGTATTTACTTGACTTTCTGTAAACCATTTGCCTATTTATGTTTCCCAAGAGGCATATCCTTACAGACCTTATCCTATGTGTTTGTGCAAATGGAAAGGAAAGCTAAGGGGAAGTAACTTCTGTGATTCTGTGAACTTCCCTGAACAAAAATAAAACTGTGGGTAGTGTTAAAGCATGCTTTGGCTCAAACTATTTTGCACATCCTTAAAATGAATCAATTTCTTGATTCTTTCAATCCTTAAAATGAATCTAAAACAGTGTCTTGAGAACTCTTAGGACATGAAAAATCACTAAAGACTCTCCCAATTTACAGTGTAATTAATGTGTCAGGAACTAGAACTAGACCAAAAACAGTTTGTAACTGATTTTGAGGAGATATAAGTGAAACTTTTCACATCTTCTGAGCTTCTTAAATAAATAGATTGAAGAGCTAGTGATAGTATCTCTAACTGATAAATGTAACCAATTCAATTTATTTATCACATTCTTCACGACAGGAAAATTGATTCCATGACAATGAAGAAATGAGGCTGAAGTAGAGAAATTTCTTCATGGTAGTCATTTCTTGCTCACTAAGTGAGAAGAAGAAAATGTCTCAAGGTAATGCAGCTGAGGTGTTTGCAGACACATTTTTTTCTTAGAGAGGGTAGTAGAGGCTGTCATCTGCTCATTACACAGTATATTCTCTGGGTTACACACCATAGCAATGGATTTACTTCTCCCTTTTACAGACCACAGCTGAATCTGGCCATGACATCATCAACCGCAAACATTTTAATCAGGACGGAGAGTCAAACAGAGATGAGATTAGGAAAAGGAAGTGCACCATATCTGTAACACTTTCCAAAAAGCTAAGGGAAAAAGATGTCAGTGAAATCAGTGGAATTACTTGCACCTAAATTCTGTGGGCTACCTTAAGTATCTTGCTGCTAACTTTCATGACCTAGATTTCTTTCTTTATACACAAGCTAAAGGAGGGGGTTTCTTAGGAGCTTTTGAAAAGCAGGCAGGATTTTGCAGCTTCAAGCATCTGTACATAATTTTACTGTATGACATCATTGTTTTAACCTTTACATTGACAGAGAAGGTCCCAAAATTCTTTAATTTAATTTTGTCAGACTAAGTGAAGCTGACCTGGAGGGTGAACATAATGTGTATATATTGAGCTCAAAAATAAGCTTATGGGTTGTTATAGTTATTTATGACAAGTGATATACAGAAGTGTAATTTGGGCATACATCTTATGAATTAGGACTTTAGGATAGAGTACTTGGATAGCTAATGTTAAAAAAAGAAAGAAAAAAAGAGAGAGAGAGACTGGCATAATTTGTTGGCGTGGGATTTTCCTTTGAGGGCTGGTAGAGTAAAGCAAAGGAGGACCACAGAGAAGTTCTGTCTCAGTACCACCATAATTAATAAAACTGACAGACCTCTCTCTGCAATTATTCCTATTACTGAAGGACTGAAACATTGTTCCCAGTAAAATGATTTTGAGAATGATATGGGAAACCTTCATATTGGCATTAAATATTTCCTGAAACACAATTATGTTGAGAAGTATCCAACAGACTGCCTTAACGGCCACAATTCCCTGGAATTTGGTCCTGGAGAAGCATGTCTGGGATAACAATATCTGGGAGTATTTAATTTTATAATTCCTAATGTCACATCTGCTGCCATATCTTCTTTTCTTTACGAATGTTGAGAGTTTTTTCTTATGAGGATCCTGTGGTAGTGAGTTCCACAAATTAAAATGCATTAGGTGAAGTTCTTATTTATTTTTATTAATTATTTTTTTTAATAGTGTAATGCCTTGTTACTTGATGAAATTACTTTGTTACTTCATCTGGAAGAAATTACTGCTACTGCTATTGCTACTACTACTACTGCTATTATTATTATTATTATTATTATTAATTATTAGTTATTATTAATTATTATTAATAATAATATATTTAAAAATAGAATGGGAAATGATAGCAAAGATTTCTATGCTCTACAGAAATACTCTACTGTCAACTCAGCATTTATTTTAAAAATAAATGTTTGGGCACCTATTTACTTACATAGGAGGTTAACTGCAGATTGATGTGAACTCCTGTCATGTGAGAAGCAATTATGACCTTTTCTTTTTAGTGTAAAACACATTATGTTTCTTTTGAAGGTACGCCAAACTCAATTTTTAGAATAATTTAATAAAAAACTTGTACTGATAATAATTTCATGGTCTAAAATAATACTAACACATACAACAGGATCATCTGCGAAGATATACTTACTAGTATAAGCAACAATATTGCAGATTGCCTCTGAATGATAACTCATTTATGAAAAATAATGACTTTCATAATGCCTTTCATAATGCACTAGAGATTAAAGGTTTGTTCCGCTTTACTTTTAAGTGCTTTGAGGTCACTGTAATTTAAATCACCTCTTAACAAAACAAAATGGTTGTGGCTACAGTAAATGTATTAGTGAATACAAACAACTCTTCTCTTAGCAAAACAGAATCACAGAATCACAGAATGTTCAAGGTTGGAAGGGACCTCTAGAGATCATCTAGTCCAACCTTCCTGCTCAAGCAGGCACACCTACAGCATGTGGCACAGGGTGGCATCCAGGTGACTTTTGAAGACCTCCAGAGAAGGAGACACCACAACCTCCCTGGTCTGCCTGTTCCAGGGCTCTGTCACTCTCTCAGGAAAGAAATTCTTCCTCACCTGGAGATGGAACTTTTGATGTTTCAACTTGTACCCATTACCTATTGTCTTATTACTGGCCACCAATGAGAAGAATTTGGCCCCTTCCTCCCTACATTCTCCCTTCATGAACTTACACATGTTAATCATATCCCCTCTCAGCCTTCTCTTCTCCAAGCTAAACAGGCTCAATTCAGTCAGTCTGTCAAACCAGCAAAAGTACAACCAAAAATAGATTTGTAGCTTTATTAATATTTCTGAAGTTGAACTAAAGATTTTACCAGCTAGTTATTCATACTACAGTTTCTTAAATGGAAGAAAGATGGGCTTAGATCAGTCTGGGGATACAGTCTTAAGAAAAGTCATGTTCACTTGTACATTAAAAAAGTGAAAATTACAAAACATATTACAAAATTATAGCTTTAGCCATCTCCACCTCAGGATTCTTTTCTGTCTTTAGGACTTACATATTCATCAGAGAAGGCAAGAAAATAGTAAATAAACCACTAATTTGAAGAGTCATATAGGAGATGTTCAGGAAAGCTTGCTCTGTCATGATCTTTTGTGTGTGTGTGTAACTGATTTTTCTCCTCAAGGCTGCCAATATTTTAAAAGGATAACATTCCTTTGCAGAAAAACAGAATAAATAAATTATAATCATTATCAAAACAAAGACTTGCCATATCTTCTTCCATTTCTCTTTCATTTTTTCTCCTCTGAAAAATTAATCTTCAGAGTACAACCTTTAAGGAAAATAAATAAAAGAATAGGATTTTCCTTCCTTGTAGGATTAAAAAAAAAAAAAAAGAAAAAAGCCTTTTATAATATGAAATTAAAAGTTTCTTAATAAGTTATCAAAATCTCCAGAATACTTCTACCAGAATCTCCTAAATGCCTTTTTCATTACTTGGGAGTATGTACAATTTATCAGTACATAAAAACAAAAATATACCCAACATGATAGACTCTTGAAAGATTAGAAAACCAATCCATAGTTGACACGAACATCAACTCTTTGTCTTAGAAAATGATTTCTTTCTGAAATAATTTGATCCTATTAAAATTTTGAAAATAGCACCAAACAGAATCAAACTGCATTTTTAAAACCACTGTTAGCTGGTTTCTGCATCCTATCTTCTATTACATCAACAAACAGTGCCAAAAATTCATACCATGCTAGTTCTCCACATTGCGTCTGCCCTCTACCAGTAAACCATTTACAGCCTCCGCGAGATGTTTCATATCCTTCCATTACATGGTAAGATTGATGAGCACCATGTTCATTAGTGGGCTTGATTATCCTTGCACGGATTCCTATTAACTAAGAGCTGGACTATTTCCAAAGTTATTTTTCAAAGACATCAGCACAGGAGTCTTATCATTTTAATTCTTGCCCAATATCTGCATGGGCTGTTTGTGATGAAAGTATATACCTAATTAACGTGCCTCCCTCCTCCCCCCCCCAAAAAAAAAGGATCTTAAAGGAAAAGTTAATGGAAAAAAAAAAAACCTAAATGCCCATGAGCTGGGCCTGTTTTCTCTGGAGAAGAGAAGGCTCAGAGGGGATATGATTAATATGTATAAGCTCAGGAAGGGAGAATGCAGGGAGGAAGGGGACAGGCTGTTTTCACTGGTGGCCAGCGATAGGACGAGGGGTAATGGCCACAAGCTGGAGCACAGGAAGTTCCGTCTCCAGGTGAGGAGGAACTTCTTTCCTGTGAGGGTGACAGAGCAGTGGAACAGGCTGCCCAGGGGGGTTGTGGAGTCTCCTTCTCTGGAGGTCTTCAAAACCCGCCTGGATGCCACCCTGTGCCACATGCTGTAGGTGTGCCTGCTTGAGCAGGAAGGTTGGACTAGATGATCTCTAGAGGTCCCTTCCAACCTTAAATAGTCTGTGATTCTGTGATTCTGTGATAACACGTAAACATAGTTCCACTCCTTGGCTAGCATGAAAATGAATGAATGTTGAAATAGGGCAGATCATATCCCACCCTATGCCTCAGGTTCCTCCCCACACCGGGAATTATCCCTTGTGAGACAGAGATATGTAAGCAGAAATTAAATTTCCCTTTTTCTTCTGTTGAACGATACCTAAAAGTCCCAGGCAGATTTCTACTAGCATTAAATGACATGGATTTGTGTTAGAAAATCTATAGTATCTGGAAACTGCATTAATTGTGTAAATTCTCTGCTGCTTGTCTGTCTTTCACTCTTAAGAATGTGCAGAGAAAGAAGTGACTACATGCAGGTGCAGCAGTAAGACATAAAGCTTCCTCTAGGCAGAGGGCTTCCTAAAAAGGATCATGAGAAAACAAACCACAGTCCTCCCTCTGCCTAGTGAGTTATCTAATGTACTATGTATGAAAATGGCTCTTCTTAAAAAGTTGAAAAGCAAGGAGCAGAGAGACTGCAGTATGACACAAAAGTCAGCTTGTGCCGGGTGCCTCCAGCTTGCAGCTAGAACGTATGCTGATATTCAGAGTGGGATGCATACAGTTCATTCACATCCACCTAAAAATATCCTGCAGCATATTGCTGAGGAATTAGTAGAAGAGTAGGTAGCAGCAACATTCACATCTCTGCCCAGGAAATTCTGTCTTAGGAAGCTGGGGAATTGAAATGTGGGGATGAAACTAGTGCCTTGACTTTCATTTGCTCTTGAGTAGAAAAGCTGGAGAGTAGATCATTGTCGTTCAAGCCTTCCACTTTCCATTTCTGCAGAGGCTGAATGTTACTACAGCAGTTATTAGTTGCTAAGTGACACCCTTAAAAAGGACACTTGAAGAGAAGGGTCACACTGATGATGTTTGCGCAGGGTGTGCCCGCAGAAGACAGGGAACATAGACACCCTAACCTTAGCACCTTAGCTTACAGAAATGTCATATGAATCTCCTTATGAACATAACATCAAGAGGCCAGAATTTTCAGGCTTGTAGCTTTGCAGCAAATGCTTTTAGCCATGTGTCGTGCAAGTATGCTTTATAAGCAGAAAAAGAAAAAAAGGAAAAGACTCTTGGGCATATTTTTGTCCTTTCTCCCTCAAATATGTTTCAGGGTTTTACAGAGAGCAATGCTGACCTATCGATTGCACTCTCCAGATTCCTGTATACAGGCTTCTTATTTAACATATATATAAAATCACAGAGGGAAAAAGAATTATATGGGAGACAGAGGTTCATCCATGTATTTCTGAAAGCTAGCATTCTCTCTCTCTCTCTCTCCTTTATTTAAATTTAGGTCCAGAATCTGACAAAAAGACAGGGATATTTTTCAAAACAAATGAACTGCCATCTCATAGAATCATAGAATGCTTGAGGTTGGAAGGGACCTCAGAGGTCATCGAGTCCAACCCGCCTGCTCACGCAGGGTCACCTAGAGCACGTGGCACAGGGCTGCGTCCAAGCGGGTTTTAAAGATCTCCAAAGAAGGAGACTCCACAACCTCTCTGG
>VZSG01000080.1:332071-342588 GCA_013398315.1 Nothoprocta pentlandii
TAATGCACCCCAGGATCCCGTTGGCCTTCTTGGCCAGCAGGGCACACTGCTGCCTCATGGTCAACTTGTCGTCCACCATGACACCCAGGTCCCTCTCTGCGGGGCTGCTCTCTAGCAGGTCCACCCCTAATCTGTACTGGTGTCCGGGGTTATTCCTCCCCAAGTGCAGGACCCTGCATCTAGCCTACAAAAAGTTGGAGAAGGATTATTGAAACTGTTAAGACTGCACCCCTTATGGAGAATGTATTTTGCAGAAATAATTCGTCACTTTATGAGGTTGTAGGTCATCTTAAGATGGCCCTTGTCCTCTAATCATTTATGGATATCCCTGAGCAACAGGGGGTCAAGTTTCAGGGGATTCAAGTTAGAGCTTTCCCTGAGAATTCATGTGCGTGTCACATCCAGCTTTCAGGAATGTGATACAGTTGTAACACTCAGGAGCACAATTAAAGGAGAGCTTCTCTTTTTCTCCATCAATGATTTTGACAAGGTGAGAAATGTCTGCAACACACCAAGCAGCAGGCTCTGCACTTCAGGATGGCTGAGGTATGTGATTTGGATACAGTCCTGTTATTTTCTACCTATGGGAGTAGCTAATAGCACCAAACACACTTCTTCGCTTTTACATGGAATATTTATCTTCTTAGAATCACAGAATCATTAGGGTTGGAAGGGACCTTTAGAGGTCACCTGGTCCAACCCCTCTGCACACAGAGGGTCACCAAGAGCATGTGCCAAAGGATTGCATCCAAGTAGGTCTGGAAGGTCTCCAGAGAAGGAGATTCGACAACCTCTCTTGGCAACGTGTTCCAGTGCTCTATCATCCTCACTATCAAGAAATTTTTCCTTAAGTTCCTGTGAAACTTTTGGTGCTTCCATTTGCGGCCATTTCCTCTTGTCCTGTCACTGGCCACCGCTGAAAAGAGGCCAGCCCCATCCTGCTAACTTACTCTGTTAAGATGTTATATATACTGATCAGGTCCCTTCTCATCTTCAAGCTGAACAGGCCCAGCTCCCTCAGCCTTTGCTCATAGGGCAGATGTTCCAGGCCCCTGACCATCCTTGTAGCCCTGTGCTGGATTCTCACCAGTAGCTCCACATCCCTCTTGTACTGGGGAGTCCAGAACTGGACACAGTACTACAGATGTGGCCTCACCAGGGCTGAGGAGAGGGGGATGATCAGCTTCTTTGACCTACTGGAGACGCTCTTCTTAATGCACCCCAGGATCCCATTGGCCTTCTTGGCCACCAGGGCACACTGCTGCCTCATGGTCAACTTATCATCCACCATGATGCCCATGTTCTAAGGTCAGTCCCCAGCCTCTATTGATGCATGGGGTTATTCCTCCCCAGGTGGTAGGACCTTGCACTTGCCGATGTTGAATTTCATGAGGTTTCTCACCACCCAGTTCCCAGTCTGTACAGGTCCCTCTGGATGGCAGCGCAGCCCTCTAGGATATCAGCTACTCCTCTCAGTCTGGTATCATCAGCAAATTTGCTGAGGGGGTTCTCTATCCCTTCATCCAGGTCACTGATGTATAAATTGAACAGGACTGGGCCACAGACTGACCCCTGGGGTACACTACTAACTACAGACCTCAAAGACCTATAGTTAAGACACTGGACCTTAAGACACTGGTGCTGTTCTATGGCATAGGATGACTATTGCAGGAGGAAAAGATGTAGGCAGATCCTCTGGGAAGTGTAGTTGTGGGAAAATGCTGCTTAAGCATTTCTCAGCTAGATACAAGGTTGAAGAACCAAGCAAACATTCCTCCTTTCCCCTTAAAATATTCCCCTGACTCAAAATCCAGGGGTCATCTTCAAAGTGCCTTCATTTAATACTTACTTTTGTTTGTTTATTTGGTTGGTTGGTTGTTTTTTGTTTGGTTTTTAATTACTAACAATTATTCTGGATGCTTTCATGTCTGTTTTAGGTTGCTTGGTTTGGTTTGCTGCTTTGGCTCTCCCCTCCCCCCCACACACATTGCCCTTTGTGAGAATAATTTAGCTGCCAGGAGACAGATACTTTAAAAAGGCTCCTCTTAACAGAAAAAAAATGTATTTGAGTTGTTGCTTTGGCAGTTTTGATAGGGAGAAAACACCCGCAGTATGGCGATAACGTGGGAAAAGCTTCATCTTCTGCTATTTCTCACTCCTTTGCTGCATTTAAATTATGTAAGAGTCTGCTTCCATCTCAGCCTACTGCACCTCGCTTAACAGCCTGCATGACTCTGCAGTTAATTCTTGCAGCTACTGTAATTCCCCTTTGAAATTGTTTGGCAGCTCACTCTGCAGAAAAGGGCATATCTGGAAATTGCTTTTTCTGCAGCTTTACAATGTCTGCGATTAGCCAATTTAAGCCAGAGGATCACACTCCAAGGAACTGAATTTCCATACCTGACTAATAGCTACTGTCTGTGCTGCCATTTCCAGCGAGTTCCTCACAAAGCAGTAACGTTTGGATACAAAATACTGGAAAGAGCTTACTGAGGAATACATAAAGTCAGCATGAATACTAAGTGAGAAACGGATGTTAACTTTACACTGGGTGAAAACTGTATATTACCTTTCACACTAAGTCTCTTAATATTAAGGCTATCCTAAAGAACACCAGTTCTTTTCAAGAAATCACTTGTGAGATTTCTTATGCAGTTTAGCATATTTGGGAAAATATTTTTTTTAATCAAATTTTTAGTTTCTGGCAAGGAGTAGCCAATAGCAAGCTTTATTAAAACACTAAATATGAAATATGAAACAAATAGCAGACTTATTTTTTCAGTTTTTATCCCACTTGATCCCATTCTCTTTTTTTTTTCTCAGTCAGATTTTGAATAAAAATTGAATTTATATACATTTTAACACCAGACCAGAAGAAAAATGCATTTCTGTGTTTATATTGGTCATGTAAAAGTTTCAAAATATATACCTTGCCATCAAAGTCATGACATTATTTTAATATATAACAAAGTAATTTATTTGCAAAAATATTACTTTAAAATACTTTCTATCCTCTTTGAAAAAAAAAGTTATTCTGATATTTCCCAGATACTATTTTCTTTTTTTCCAAATGGCACTGCAGTAAGATCATACTGTGGGAAAAAGAAATCCGAAAGATCCTATGATTTCACTGAGTAGAACTTTCCAAGAAAAAAACTCTGTGTGGATGAAGAAATGCCAGTTTGTCTGAATAAAATATGCACATATGTAAGAGAGAATGTGTGTGCAGAGCCACGTGCCACTTTCCTCTTTTAGAAGGAAACGAAACAGCCCAAAAGCTCTATAATGCAATCAAGCAACAGTGAATCTCCTAACATTCAAACAAGAAAGGACTGTCATTTTGAATTATGAGAATTGTACCTCATCCTCTTCTGGGGATTGCCCCAAGATATTAGCAAATATATTGACATTCCCAGTCAGATACCCAGCATGCTCAGTCTGCAGAACAAAGTTTACATGTTAAGAATTTTTCCAATTGGCGGAAGTTCACCATTCTTACATCATTGCCAACTGGTTTGTTGCTTACTAATAAGGCTCTGCTTTTACTATCAAAAGTTCAGCATCATGTATTACTGGCACTAGTGTCATGACACGTCATGAAAATCAGGATAATTTAATGGCGGCAGGTAGTGGTTTTGTTTGCTTCTTTTTACAAATATTATTATATGTTGCTAAAATGGAACAAAAGATTTCAATTGGTTTACCATCAAAAGGGTAAAATATTAGTTTCCTCAATAAAAATACATAGCCTGTCAATCAAGATTATTATTATCATTACTAGTTTTGCAATTTCTCTTTAATCTGCCATCACTATGGCATATAAGAAAAGCAGACAGACCCAAAAATAACACCCTCTTTTTTTTTTTTTTTTGGTCTTGTATGAGATCTTGTATGAGATTCGATGCTTCTATTTGCATCAACTGTGAAGAATTTTCAATTAAGAAACATAGATCTTATCCTGAGGGTGTTGGGTACACCTTGCAATGTGCTGAGTACTTTCAGTTCCCATAGAAACTAAGTGGGATAAAAAAGCACCCCGTACCTTGCTAGCTCAGATTGCTGGCTGACAACCAGCCCAGATTTTTATTTACAGATGTGCTACACCACAAACTGCTTTATAAAAGAGAAGATTTTCATTAGATAGACAACATGGAGGACTTTCCAAGGACACCTTATTTAAAGCTTTTTGAATCCAGTAGGCTGAAACAGCCTCTTAAATACTTTTCTGCCCATAACAAAACTAATGAAAGAGCATTGTAGTTAGTTGAATGCTTTTCCTATTAAAAATGATTCTTTTTTATTGCAGTGACTTTTTCTTTCTGCAATGTTTTACATGCTGACCAGGGAGAATACTGCACTGATCTGCAGAGCTATTTAGCACTTAGCACACAGAACATTTAGCACTGTGAAGCCAGTGTAGTAGGCTGCAGACCTAGGATAAAAACAGACCATTTAAACTGAACTGATACAAAACCCTCTAATTTCTCCTCTGACCAAAACAAGTCACTCTCCTGTCATACCATGCAGCAGCAGCAGCAACAGCGAGGTGGCAGATACTTGAAGGTGCAGTACGCAGAATCCAGAGGTAACTTGTGTATTTTTGTAGAGAGATGTACCTGTTGTTACTCTAATGTATGGTCTTTATGTGCTTGGAGCAAGCTGTCATAGACTATCATCTCTCTTTTGATGCTATGCTGTGACATTTTGAACCTTGATTTTCATCAGTATTGGATATCAGTATCCCAGCCATTCCAGGAGAACCATGTGCATTCACTTGCTTTTAACTAGGTGAGGTTCGCTTGCTCACCATGGGTGGCTTCACTGCTGAGGACAACAGCTGACTGCATTACAGGATGAATCCAGAGAAAGAAATGAGAAATTCCTTTGTATAGGAAAATTATTTTCATTGGATAAATTTCATTCAAGCTGTTTGAAATCAGTCAGGAAAATTGTGCACTAAAAGTGCCTATTTTTTTTCTTACTGAATATAAAAGATATCCAAGTAACTAACTGAGCTGTAGATACTTTCCTGAAGGATTTCTAAGACTGCACAAACCTCACCTCACAGGTATTTGAGACTGGGTATGCAGAAATAGATGGCACTCTTTAAGATGCATATCTTTGGCTGTTATCACAGCAGCACCCTTTCTGGTATGCTGGACGTGCTCCTCAGCGGAAGCTGCTGCCACACACTCCCTGTTTTATTTCCCTCATTTACAGTACTGTTTCTCTGCCTTGGCACTGTGGGTATGATTTCCTAGCAAGAGCACTGTGGTTTTATTTATCATAGAGTCACAGAATGAGTTAGGTCAGAAGGACCCTCTAGAGATGTTCTAGTACAGCAAGATGATCAAGGGAGGTTTAGTTAGATTGGGTTTCTCAGGGTTTGTTTCTGGCCAAGTCTTGAACAGCTCCAGAGATGACTCCTTCCATACCCTCTCTAGGCAAATACGGTTCCAATATTTCATTGCTCTCATGTTAGGTATTTTTTTTTCCTTTTTTTCTAATCAGACTCTGTCCCCTCTGTCATCTCCAGCCATCTAGTTGTAGGCAGCAATAAACTCTCCCCTGAGCCTTCTCTTTTATAGACTGAACATATCCAGATCTCTTAGCATCTCCTTGTAGGACATGAACCCCCCCCAGACCATCCGGGTGGTCCTTCACTGGCCTGCTCCAGAATATCAGTATCTTTCTTACAACTCAAAGCTGAACAGAGTACTCCAGGAACAGTCTCACCAGTGCTGATCTGAATGGAAGGACCACTTCCTCACGCCTTTTGGCAACACTTCCAGCACTTCCCTTCCAGTCCTCTGTGCATGAAATCAAGTCATTCTTTTCCCTTACAAAAAAAGTTCATTCATTTCTGCAGGACAACAAAAAGGCAGAGACAATTTTCTTCTCCGGTGCTTACATTGTTTTTAGCTTCTCTACCACAGATTTTCTAATCTTTGTAATAATGTCAGCGAGCACACAGTTTTCCTAATTCATGCCTCTACCCACCCTGTCACTCATCCAGATTCCTTTCTCTCAAGAGCCTGGAATTATTCCTGTTGGTTCTTTTTACCTTAGCTTCTTTCTTCTTCAGGATCCCTGAATTGTCAGTTTCTTGAAGCAAGTAACCAAAAAAACTAATTCTAGAGTAACTTATTTTTAAAAAAGATCAAGGGTTTATGACCTTTCCTTTGATGGTGGTTAGATTTTTATATTATGCTACCACGTTGTTGAATTTTCATCTGTCATAAAAATAATAGTCGTAGTAATATTCTCACTATAAAATTTGTAAGAGATTGCAAATAATATTCGCTCTGCTTTGTATCATACAGTGAGTTTTTAGTTCAGTTTAGCTGCATGTTATGGTCTATCTGAACCTGTATTTATATAATTTATCATAATTCCTCAACTGCTATCTTTATTTAAAAATTGAAATATATAGCTTCTTTTTCTTTTCTTTTCTTCTTTTTTTTTTTTTTTTTTTTTTTTTTTTATTTTTTTTTTTTTTTTTTTTTTTTTTTTTTTTTTTTTTTTTTTTTTTTTTTTTTTTTTTTTTCCTATTCATAATTATTCCCCATGGTCTGTGATATATGTTCATCACATAACGGAATAAGACTGAATGCCCCAACAGTACAGTTTGCCGAAAGAAATAGATACATAAAAAATTCATAGAGTCATATAAATCATACAGCAAGCTAACAAACTTCCTGCATATGGACCTCTTGTTAGATCAAATATATCTGGGGATGATCTTTGAGTAGGACTTAAGGCAGGATACTTTTCTATTTATTTCTCTAAATAATACAGATCCTTATTTTCTTTCACAGAAAGTTACAGTTTATGGTCAAAATTTGTTTTCATGAACACTGATTCACAGTCTGAAAGGGAATATAAGGTAAAGATAAAATAAATGCAAAATGCAGCAGTTCTTACCTGGTGACACATTCATTATCACTTCTCAATTTTTTTTTCATATAGAAGATATATGAAGCAACATACTTAGGATAAATTTTTCTTCCACAAAAAGTAAAAGAAGATTTCTGGTGCTAGTAATCCACTCTGAAAAAGTACATTTCAGCTGGAGATTATTCATATAGAAGCTGCCTGACTGGTTCAACCAATTGTCCTGACAAACAGGAGATAAAATTCAGTGCAAAAGGGAGGTGCCAGAAAGGCTATAGGGAGTACATATTCATACCTGTATATATAGGAAAGTTTCCTCTTAATCCAAATCATTGGTTAAATCCTCAAAGCACAAAGGTCCTCATTCCTTTTGCAATATTTTAACTGTTCTGTGGTCATAACAAAATGCAACAACCTTTCTTTTAGCTTGTCATCCTCAGTGACAGTTGGTAGCACCAGTTATAGTATGACTGAAGTGTTACCTTCCATCAGTTTTTAAGTTTTTTTTTTTGTTTTGTTTTTCAGTTTCTCATGCTATGAGAAGTGATAAAAGGGTATGGTGAGTTTTCTTTCTGTATTATATTCATTGTTTGGTGGCCTAATAAAATGTCTGTTACTTAATTTCTTTCACAGGAAGGCCTCCTAAAATTTTAATTGACATCTCTGAATCCTTCTGCCAGCTCCAAACCCTTCTGTAAAATTAAAAATTAATCTAGATGTGAACTTTCACATTTTTTTCCTGTCAAGCCGCTGTATTTACTTTTATATCTGCTGTGCTGTGAAGCAATTTACGGATGCTACGAAGTGGTCACACAACATCCATTTTCAAGTGTGACTGCTTGAAAGGTAAAATTTGACAGTTTCATAGGTGCCAATCTGAGTTCTAAAGCTACTTTGCAGGAGAGTTGACACACGGGTGAAGGTAGTTCTGAAAACAAAAACTGCTAGTGAGATATCAAGTCAAGGATTTAGCCTTTGGGATGAACAGCTGCCAGGACTAGCTCTGCTGGAGATGCTGTCAAAGACAGAATAGGAAGAGAAAAGGACATTAAGGTACAATGTGCCAAGCTAATGACAGAAGGCAGCAGCACAAATGGTGAAAAATGTGAGCTTTGGATAAAAACCTAGAATTACAAGTGTTCTACTCTACATGTCAAGCCGTGAAAATGGAGAGAGTACAAATACTAATGGAATCTGTGATGAAGCATTTAATAGTCAATCCTTTTTAAAAATGAAATCTGTACTCCCTGCTTGTTTACACATCCTGTTCTATTTTTGTGTATTTGTCTTTTTAACAGTGACAATATTGTTTTCTCTTATTAAAACATACCATTTATTTAAAAGGCATTATTATTTTGCTGTAAAAAGATATGTTCAAGCACTAAATGTCAGTACAAACAGATTGGGAGCTGTTTTACCCTTACTTCCCTGTCTTAATTTCTTCCACATTTTCTATATACAGTACATCTTAAATACAATACAATAGGAAATCTTTCAGTATCTTAAAGATTATATTGATTCCATGAGACCATCTCAAAATATTCTGCACATGAGAAGCATAACAACTCTCCATTAAGTATGCACATTTCAACAGAGGGATCTCTTTCATACCTGCATACCACTTACCTACTCAGAGGGTCTTTTGCATTAGCTGGTATTTAGAGTGAATGCATATCTATTCAAACCCTGTTAACCAGCTGTCCACCTTATCATGATTGCTTCTTGAACATGGCCTACTTACATGATGGCCCAGAATCAATTGTTCTAACAGAATAAGTGAATTTGAGCAAATAGAGAGGCAGAAAATTAGCCCAAAGGAACAAATTAATCTTTTGTGAGGTCACATAAGGTAACAACTGGAAAAGCAAGAAAACCTTCCTGGGTCTGCAGCTCAAGGACAGTGGTAACCCTTTGAGAGGGAAGGTGGAAT
Source organism: Nothoprocta pentlandii (assembly GCA_013398315.1). Classification (NCBI taxonomy): domain Eukaryota; kingdom Metazoa; phylum Chordata; class Aves; order Tinamiformes; family Tinamidae; genus Nothoprocta; species Nothoprocta pentlandii. The sequence continues at coordinate 340,896 of VZSG01000080.1, forward strand.
AGGAAAAAATATGTATTTCAGATTTTCCCAACCAGAACACTAATAGTGAATAAGAAGAATAACCATGAGACAAAGAATGAAACTACAGATTTTTTTTTTTTTTTTTTTTTCAGATAGGTATGCAAGCATCTATCTTTTCAGGAAACTTGCTCTGGAGTTGTGACCTGATGCTTAAAGGAAGGCCACCACCTAACAATAGAAATAGATGCTCACAATCTTAAATAAATGAATCATCCTCTGGAGATATCAGTCTGTCTCCACAGATTATAGAAGGAAAATAAATAGCTGACTTAGTCTCTAACTTTATCGTGAGAAACATTTACTGTTTTAACTCTTCCAAGTGCATTCCTCTCATCTTCAGTTTGAATCACTTTCACACGTCTTTTCCTTCAGAATATGACCTGCCTCTCTGAACACTAGTGATCTCTTATTTTAACAGTTTTCAATGAGGATTGGAAAAAAACTTTATTTCCAATAAAAATATATTCTAGACCATAATACTTTCCCCTGCCTCAGTGGCACACCAGTCAGCAATCCAGATATATCTGCTGTGTTTGATAATCAAGTGGAACAAGCAAACAAAAAAACAGAAATTTGAAAATGTCCTAAAGCTTTCAAATCATTTACAAATGTCATCTTCCTTTTTTTTTCCCCCCCCCCCCTTATATTAACAATAGTGAAACAATAGCGGCTAGTACTAGATTTTCTTGGAAAGCAAAATGAAGAAAAAATGCATTGTATTAACTATTTCTTTAACAATACTTAAGAATGACGGTTATGATTTTTACATCTAAGAAAAGATGATTCGTCAGGTCATGAAGATTGTCAGTCCTTCCACTACCACTAGTTGGAGGTAGAAAGCATTCCTCTTTCTGGACTGACTCATTACACAAGGAGAAACTTGACTTTTCCACCCACAGAAGAATCTCCACAAGACAAGTGGACATCCATGTTTGTATTGGAGGCTGCTCTTTCACTTCCGCGGATGTAGCTGTTGACCTAAATGGGAAAACAGAACAGATTTAGGAACTGATCCTAAAGAAAACTTTTCTGTGCTAAGCAACGATAAAGAAACACAGCTTTCAGTTAGTTTTAGGAATGGCAACCATATTCTAATTACAATGACATTATATTTTGATAATAAACATACAGAAGCATTAAATTATAAAAAATAATAAAATATAAACTTTTAAGCAAGCAGATAAATAATCTACCCTAGATTATCCTAGATTATTCTAAATCCTAGATCACATTTTTTTTATCTCTATGATACTAGGATATGAATAGAGATATTTGTAGAGTGTGAAATGCTTTATATATGAAGCTTGCTGCCCAGGGAGGTTGTAGACTCTCCTTCACTAGACATCTTCCAAACCCGCCTCAATGCCATCCTGTGCCCCATGCTCTAGGTATCCCTCCTTGAGCAGAAGGGTGGGACTAGATGATCTCTAGAGGTCTCTTCCAACCTCAACCATTCTGTGATTCTGTGATTGCAGAGGTGTCTCCTTTAGACTAATCAACATTATTGAGAAACACTGTATTTCCTACCTCCTTTGCAATCGGCAAAATAAGAATGGTGAGTCTAATCTTTAGGGAAATTATGAAAAAAATGTGCTCTAGATTCTTCCTTCCTTCCTTCCTTCCTTCCTTCCTTCCTTCCTTCCTTCCTTCCTTCCTTCCTTCCTTCCTTCCT
>VZSG01000080.1:347356-380730 GCA_013398315.1 Nothoprocta pentlandii
CCTCATGAGGTTCCTCTCTGCCCAACTCACCAGCCTGTCCAGATCCCTCTGGATGGCAGCACAGCCCTCCGGAGTGTCGGCCACTCCACCCAGCTTGGTGTCATCTGCAAACTTGCTCAGGGTGCACTCCGTGCCCTCGTCCAGGTCATTGATGAACAAATTGAACAGCACCAAGCCCAGTACTGACCCCTGGGGGACACCACTGGCCACAGGCCTCCAACTGGACTCGGCCCCATTTATCACCACCCTTATTACCTTATACCTTATTTTAGATGACTGAAGTTAGTAGGAAGGAACCAATGCCATTATTTGTCACTGATATATTTTCATGGCATATTTGACAGGATATTTAGAAAGATCACTTGCATGTCAATGAGTCTTAATGAATTTTGATGTAAAATTTATCCTTCTGTGTTTCATGAATTGCATGGAGCTGCAAAAAGACAACCTCAACTATTTAAGACGGAGAATATTTTCAGCAAAAAAAAAAATTAGTTTACTTATGCTCATAGCTGACTTTCAAATGAAAAAAAAAAGCAAAGGATTTATCTTCAAATACTCTGAAGAACTGTGAAATATTACTCTTGCCCCGCAGAAGGGAAACTGAAGCCCAGTTCCGCTGGGCTTCAGTTTAGAAAAACAGAATGACTCTCCACCCTTCTAAGGAACTGCATAAAAAAAGTCATACTTTCAAAAGGAAGACACACTGCCCATGTGACTTTATAGCTGCCAGGAACTGCTCATGGAGAACAGCCATCATGAAGGCATCCTATACACAAACCTGGTCTGGGCTGGTGTGGACTGGTCCTCCACAGCTGCAACTGGCTTATACCAATGCTGAGTGATAGCAAAGCACACATCTTGTCTCTCACAAATTGTCCTTCTTTCATCTTATATAATAAACAGAAAATTGATACTGAAAATTTTTATTTTAAAGCTATTCAAGATACACTCAGAAAAAGTAAGTTCACTCATGGTGAAAACCATTCCCTTGGCTATCGCATTACAACATATAAAATTAAGGTTTAGTAACTGATCTGTTTTTATAAATATTAAGCCTTCAGAAAGATCAAAGTCTCCTTGAGATATCCTACTAGCCATGCATTTATGCAAATTGTGGTTAACAGTGCCAAAATTAGCCCATTAGCATTGGTCAGTGCTGGCAAATGTTGACTGTACCACCATAGTGTAAATACAGTTAAACGGACAGAATACACTGTTGGGTACAATTGTAGTCTTAATCATATTTACACTTGCTTCTGTGCTATTAATTATAGTAGCTTATACAGGTACACCTTTGTGTTTTGCATGTATATATTTTTTCTTCTTTTTAGTATATAATTCAGGTATTCAGATTCTTCTATTTAAATAAATATACAGAGCAGTTAAGCACAAAATTCACACCTACACAAAATTGATCAATCCTTTTCCTATACCATATTACTGTTACAAAAGAAAGTTTTACTTTTATTTTTCTAAAGTGAATTTTGTCACTTGTTCGGAGTTAAAACTGTCTTGCAGCAAGACTTCCATGCCACATGAATGAGGTTCTACAGAGGGCTCAGAACTTTGGAAGAATCTTTGAGTTGGAAGTCAAATCTTTCTCTTTATTGCTTAGAGAATATTAGACAATATTAAATAATTGTCAACAATATTGAATACTAGAATATTGTTATATCTTGTAGTTAAATATGTGGTTCTTATGATAAAATGATTGGATTTGAAAATACCAGACAGGAATGTTGTTCGTATCATCAAAAATAACTGCCAACCTTTTTGCTAAACGTAACAAAAATAGGTAGTTCTGTGTCACACAGCAGGCAAGTACTTGTGAAGCAACATTTGTTCTGCAGTGTGCAGAGACTAATGTGGATGTCTTATTTATGTCAAGAAGTATCTCAAATTGTATAATACCTCATTATATTTCTGAGAATTTGGAACACAAGTAAAGAAAAATTCAAAAGATGAAATTAGTTTTGTCTAGCTATAGCAGTTTGGTTGTCCAATTCAAGTCCATCATATAGGCCCTGTCTACACAGTCATTGGGTAGAAAGAAAACTCAATTCAGATCCCTAAGCATTGATATCTAATCTCACTTGTGTGTCACAGAGTACTTTACTGGGACTGACCCTGATGAAAGCTCTCGATATGCTGCAGCCACATGAAGATGTCTGGGTTACCCTAGGGCGTCTCAGATCTCACAGGATGCCCATAGGTATGAAGGAGAGATTCATTGGTCAACTGAGACTAGAAGTTAGGATGAAGTTAGGTGAGAAAAATCCTACCCAAAGACATATAGAGCCAAAGTATCTTTCAATGAAATCTGCATTGTTATTAAATAAACAAAATAGATGATGGGGATAGAATCACAGAATGATTAAGGCTGGAAGGGACCTCTATCCTACCTACTACCTGATTGAAGAGTCAGGCATTGTTAGCCAGAGATGCAGAAGAGAGCAAAGCATAAATAACATCCTAATTCTAGTTCAGAATCTAAGATTTTGTAAGTTTTCTAGTATACCAGATTTGGAGAATAATGATTCTGTTAAGAATCTGTTTAAGAACAAGAAAAGAAAAAAATAAGCAAAACTTCAGCAGGCCTTAGCAACAAAAATCCAGCATCAAAGTCATAGACATGTTTGATGCTAGTAGCTTATCTTTCACGCTAATTTATTAATTTTGGATGTTCTGCATGTTATACAATGATCTGTTTTGTTGAGAAGTTATCAAAGCTTAGACAAAGAGATCAAATCCAAATGTGATCTATTTCCTCCAATGTTACTGTGTCAAATAGGATACTGTTCTAGGCAAGATTTAAGGACATTCAATGCTATTACTTAATAGGACTGTTCTTATTGCTAACATCTTCAACAGGAATTTTATTCAGATCTCACTAGGAAAAGAATGGAAATTACTGTAATTCCAGAGAATTTTATCTTGACTTAATCATGCCTCCACCGTCAAAGTATTACAGTAATTAATACACCACTGCCTTTTTTTTAAAAAAAAAAGTCATTTCGTGTCCAGAAGAAAAAGCCATTTAATTGAAAAAAAAAATCTCAACTGTATTTTAAATACTTAATAATTTTACTTACTTAAATACTTAATAATTTTAATACTTAAAATACTTATTTGAAATAATTAAATACTGAGTTAGGAGTGCTCTTTTATACTGCAGGATACCAAGCATGTATTATATCTTCCTGAGACCGGAGTAGTTAGGAGAATTGAGGATTGCAAACTATCTAAATCCGTCTAATATTTTATTATCTGACTGACTTCTAAATCACTCAATCTGAAGAAGAAAAATAGTTTCTTTCAGTTGAGAAGGTGCCTTGCAAATCTATATAAGTCTTGAAAGTTCCCTCCTGACTCTTATTTTTGGCTCTGTTGGTAGAATCAAGTATCTAAGTTAAGTCACTACAGCTTCTCATGTGAAACAGCTGAGGAAAAACAAATAAAAATATAAGTTATACTGCTGAACATTTTGGATTCTTCATTTCTTCTTTAAACTTAGCTTGATTTATATTTTCTACAGATAAACAGATTATCCATTCATTAGAAAAGCATTAGTTTTGGATTTTTTTTTCTGTCTTTACCCTACGTGAGAAGAAGATGAAACCTAGGAAGTGAGGACAGGTTGTTTTCATATCAACAACAGCACAGACCTCCTTTGCAAGGTCTCATAATAACTATGAATGATAGTCATATATATGTTGGTCATCACACCTGCATTCTGGATCAATTCTATGTGCACAGAATTGATTAAGCACAATCTGCAAGCAAGCAAGCAAGACAAGATTAATCACTGAATCACAGAATGGTTAAGGTTGGAAGGGACCCTTAAAGATCATCTAGTTCAACCTCCCTTCTCAAGCAGCAACACCTAAAGCACATGGCATGCTGTCTCCACAACCTCTCTGGGCAGCCTATCCCAGGGCTCTGTCATCCTCACAGGAAAGAAGTTCTTCCTCACATGCACATGGAACTTTGAGTGTTTCAACTTGTACCCATTACCCCTTGTCCTATCACTGTCCACCATCGAGAAGAGTTTGGCCCCACACCTGTAATCCATTAACCTGTCATCCATTCCTTTAGTTTCAAGCCAAAGCACGAATTTAGGTTTAATGAGAACAGTGAAATTCTGGTATACTACATAGAAAATCCTCAGACACCTCAAACACTAGGCCTCAACCTTGGGGAAAAGGAAAAAAAAAAAGGAAAAAAAAAAAAGAAAAAATATCTCTTAGGAACTCTGCTGTTAATGCTTTGATGAATTTGAAAGAACTCACTTTATAGAGTTATTCAGCTGCAGCATATGCCTGTATATATTGTAGCTATATACCAACACTAAAGCTAAGATATTCTGAGTTGTGATCATGAATAGACATTGCTAAAGGCCCAAATTATCTCAGTGTAAGTAGACACCTAGAACAGGTGTGCCTTGATTATTAAGAGAGACCGGAGCTATCGACATTTAGAATGAACAAGATGAAGCACTGTGTTTGTGTCAAGTTTAGCAACAGCAATTTAGGTGGCAGTCCTGAACTCATTAACTCATTGGCATATAACTGCCTGTTTGGAGTTTTGATTAGCCATATGAATGCTTCTAAAATGTATCTACATGGTCAGTATCAGCAGAAAGTCAGCTGTGAATCCCCTTCAAAATCACAATGAGGAATTTTCTTGGTTTATGGTTTCACCGGTTAATTGGTATGATTGGATCTAATTACTAGAAATGCTGTTTTCAGTAAGAAAATGCTACTGGCAATATTACAACACCAGTCAGTCTTGATTGTCAAAACTCAGAGATGCTCTGTTCTCTAGAGTCAGCACTTTGAAGAAATGACCTTTCTGGCTATACAAAACATTCATCACCTAAGAGTAACAATCTCCCAATAAGCAATTTACACTTGTGTTTGGATCAATAGTATCTCAAGGTTTTTTGATTATGGATGTTTCTCTTGCATCCACAAAAAGGCCACGGTCTAAAAGCACTATCTGAATAAGAGATGACACTGGCTATCCCTCAGAAAGGGCAAGATTTGTGTGAAATCGATGCCTCTGGCTGCATAACACTTTAAATTCTCCCAATGGAACAGGAAGACATTTGAAGACTCATTGAGCATGGTTTCTTTTAGCAGACTGGCAAAGCCATAAAGATTGTTTTCACTGATTGTTTTCTGTTTCTTGTTGCTAAAGCTCTCAAACATATCAGAGCAAAGGTAATTATAGCTGTGAAGACCTTGCAATTTTTATCTGTCTTTTGTTTAACTAAGCAAGTGAATTTCTACAGTTTATAGGGAACAACTATATCGGGAAAAAAAAAAAAAAAAAAAAAGCCATCCCTCCGGCTACTTCTGCTTCATTTCCTGTCACAACTGCCAGCTCCTGACATTTGTCCTTACTCAGATTGTTTGATAGTTATTCAAAAAAATTAGACTAAATTCTCTTCCCAAGTATAATATGTTATTTCCGTGAAGGATCTTGTACCCTCTGACATTTCAATTAGTTGGATGAAACATCAAGATCCAACCTTTATTCTGCAAATGTGGTAAACTCATAGCTTCTCACTTTCAGTTTTTGCTTCTCACTCTTCTCTTCCACATTGGAAAAACTACTGACACATCCATAGCCATCACAAGAACTGAGAATATCATCGTGAATGTGATTTTACTGCACGAACAGAAGATTCCCTGTTTCCTGAGATGATCTAGGCCATTGGAGACATTTGCATGGTGCTTGAAATGGAATCTAAAAAGAGATGTTTGTCTTCTGGAGATTCACTGCAAGGGTAGGGAGCTCTCCTGGAACATTTCAAATAGCAATAAATCACTAATATGGTTTCAACTCTTCCCGCTTAACACCTATGGTCCTATCATACTCTAGTCTAAATCAAATTTGGCTTACATCCTCCAGCCCTCACCTCCTTTACCTTGCCTGTTAACATAAACATCAAGTCCTTAGTGGAATTGCAGTAATGTCCAAAGTTAAGCAAATAATAAGAACAAACAGAAGAAGAAAATAGAAGAACAAAATTTAAATACCTTCTCTAACTAATTGGTTCTTAATAACCAGAAATGTCAGGCCTCAAGATTAACACCCATTAGGTCTCAAGGGCTTTTCTGCAATATATAATTCCTGTGAAATACTTATTTACCCTCCAACTTCACTCACTGTGCTTTAGTCACTGAAGCAAGTTTGCAGAATTTGAAATCACTGCTTTGGCCTTGAAGAGGATTTAATTCCGAGGGATCAGGATACTCCAAGACAATGTAGAAACAGTTGGTATGGATAGACTTCACTACATCAGGGAGTCCTTTCCCCAGCTACAATGTGCTTGTGTCCTTTCCAGATACGGGAATGTAAAATGTGTAGTTTGTACATCTGTCACTACAGCTTTTTAATTCGCTCTGGGAGCTTTCCAGTGCTAGTACCTGAGACCACTGGGATAGTTCCCATGCTGAATATGACCCAGTGAAACAAGCTGAAGACAAGCCATGGACAAGCTATGGACAGATGGACAGTTTTAGGAGCAACTGCAAAATAAATTATTCAGTCAGAACTCACTAGGAATCTGGTATTTCTATCTTACTGTTACTTTAATAGCATTACTTATCATTAATGAGTTCTCTCTTATTTTACAAAAAAAAAGACTCTTTTAACCCTCACATACTGAATAGTAAATCCACATGCTACACATGTAAGATTTTTGCTTGAAATATGTTTGAGATTTTTTTTCATCTCTTTATGAAATAACATACAAGAATTTCAGACAATTTTGGAGAAAAAGCTGGTTTTATTTTTTACTGAATAATAGCTTACAGAGATAAACATCCAGCTAATTTCTGTGAAACATCAGGAACAATCTTTCTGTATAATCTTTAGATTAAGGAAGAAGTGTCCTTTCTCATATTTTAAGGGTTTTCTTTAAAATTCCTTCATTGTTCATTTGGACACAATATTCTTTTCAGTTTGAGCAACCAGATATATTTCCTTCAGGCACCAGCATCTCTCATTGTTCCTTTCTTCATTTGATTTACTTCAATTATAATGCCAACCATCTAGTGGTTTTCCTTCTATGATCTTCTTTGAATATTTGCACACAATAATCCAAAAATAGATGAAGATGTATAGTGGTCTGTATGTGGAACACACAGAAAATATCAGGCAGGGATCATTTATGAAATCTAATTTAACAGTATGCTGGTTAATGTTTGGATGCTGCCTGTTTCTGTGCTGCTCATTGCAGTCTGTTGTTTTTCATGAAGTAGTTGCTTAGTATCTGCAATGCAGTAAGAATCATTTTCACTTGACTGCAATTTTCTTGACATTTGTTTTTAAATCTCAATACAATTCTCCTCATATATATCTTGAAAATGTTTTTAATATTCTTTTTAGAACACAATTTAGAGGTGTTAATTGTTAATGAATTATGTATCCAGAGACATTAAAGAAATTAGTATATTAAACGAATTGGATAAACATTTTTGGCAGAAAGAATACACTGAAGACACAGAGCAGTTTTGAAATTCATGTTATTCATATCATGACCTTAAATGAACCATTGCAATGAGTTTTCTGATGGCACGGCTCACAAACTAGTTCTGGTCCCGAAATGAGGCTGTGCTGTTAGTTCAAAGTGTGGAAGCCCCACCAATCTGTTGTACTATCTAAATGTAAATGATTTACAAACATAAATAATGAATGGATCTCTGTTTTGTCATCTTATGAAGTATACTGACTATGATTACAATAAGACCATGATAAAAGATGACTGATTGCTTCTTTACTGAGAAGATAATAATTTCCATTGCTTTACAAAGGAATACCACAATCCAATGCATTAGTTCCAACTAGCTTGTACTCTGAAAACTAAATATTTAAAACAAGTTACCAAAATGAGGTAATTCAATGAGGCAATTATTTCTGTTTACATACATTACTAAAGCCTCTAGGGGGTTTTAAGTTTGAAAGACAATTAAGGATTCACTGACATATTCAGCAATGTGATAAAGAAGGAGATGCAATTTTGCACTAAGGAAAAGCATGAGAAAAAGCAGAGAATTTAGAGTACAGAACATGAATAGTATCTACTTTGTGCAGATGCTTAACAGCTTGTTAAATATTCTGTGATCCTTTTGGCTTTATAATTTTTTAGGACATTGAAGTGTCATTTTACTGGTTTCTCTATGAAAATCAGTGGAACAAGCAAAGAGACTATGGGTGAAAGCCTGCCTGCTCTCAGCCTGCACACTTCAGTTGGCCAACTTTGTTGATGCAGCAAGCAAAAAGTAGTCATCCACAGCCAACAGGATAATTCAGTGTCCCTAAATTGAACACTAAGCTCCTTTCACAATCACTGGAAAAATTTTGGTATCAGGCTTATGCTTTTGGACTTTGATAACCAAACTTAAAGCTGTGTCTGATAATTTGCTCCCTTTCAAAAGGGAGATGAAAACGACTGCATAGTAGTTAAGGATTTATCACTTTTCACTGAGGATTTCTTCTGAAAGGACATGTTCACACAGACAGGGAGCAGTAACACTGCTTGAGAAAGAACTTGAGACCTACATCAATTACCCGAGGTGGCTCAAATACATCTGTGGTCAAAAGAAATTCAAATCTCTTTTCACCTATTCTTCAGAGCTTATTAGATATGGGTGGAAGGGGCATGGGAGTTATTCTTGATCTTCTTGCTGAGCCACAGGGAACTCTGTAACTGAGAATGTAAGTGTCACAGCACAGAAGGGAAGCACAGGAGGGATCATGGCCATACCTGGTGGATAGATCAGTAAGATAGCAGGGAGAGGGTGTTGACAGTTTCAGGACAGAATGCCTTTATTAACTTTCTTTTGCTCCTGTGCTCCCCGTAAGAAGTGAAAGCAGTATAATTCCTCCATTGTTTCCTACAAAACCTAACAGTGCTTCTACAGGACAGCATATATTTCAGCAGGGATGTGTCTGCTGCATAGTGTCTATTACACATTTAACATAGAAGTCATTATACTTGTTTCCTATAAATGTGACTGAAATTCATGTGCAAAGGGCTGAGCTAACAGGTGGGAAAACAACTAGAGGAAAAGTAGAGGATACTCCTGTAGAAATCCAGAAATCCTGAGGGATTATTTGTGGAGTTAGTTTATTTTCTACAATAAAGGATGATGATTAAGCAGAATTGACAGATAATGGGAGCTAGAGAAAGAGAGACTTAGTTCACTTCAAGTGGAAATGAAATGTGAAACTGAATTTAAAATGATATTATTACATGAAAATTGGAAGACTGGTTGGTACAATATCACTAAGCTCTCATCGTTCCATCATGCTACTCTGATCACTTTCCATTTCAAAATAAAACTTACTACAGATTTAGCAGGTGATAGTGAATGGATCTAATATATAGCTACAAATACTCCATGCGAATGGGACCTAAATTACTTAAAATCTATTGATTAAATCTGTGGACATGGTAAACTTAGAAGAAATTAGAGAAAACATTTTGAAAAGAGCATGTCAGTTTTAATAGTATGGCACAGAATCTAGTATTTGGTCTATATAAGAAACAAATAGTTTATCTCTTGAATATTCTTCTAAGATCACCCTACTAAAAAGCTCTAATATAGGATATTTGAACTCATAAGTACTCCTGAAGTTATTCAAAGGTAAGATATAGATTTTTAAGAAACCTGAATAAAATTTTTCTAATTCATCAAAAAAATAGGATTGCAGGAAGAACCAAATCAAGGAACCAATAGGCATACCTTATAGATGCTGATAAAACCTAAACTAAAATAAGTTTGTGCCAGCCAAAATATTAAATAAAATATGTGGAATCTGTGTGAATTTGTGGAACACTTTACTTCTTTTCACTAATGCCTTCAAAAAAACTTCACCTGATAGTCAAAAATTAATTAGAAAAGAATAATTAAAAATATTTGTCAACTTTCTAAAGTCTAATAAAATTGTTAGGGTACAGAATCCTGCAAAAACAATGCATGCGGAGAACTTCAGAAAATCAAATTGCACAGTAAATCACAGTACTTTCATGCTGAACAGTAAGGACTTATAACTACTTTGTCCCTTAAGTTCAGGATCCTGAAGCTCATCTGGCAAGATGAAGGTTTAATGTCTGACTGTGAAATTGCAAAGAGAATTAATAAAATGGAAGGAGAATTATTTTTTCAACTGAATGTCTTTTTTATGAAATCTCAGAAGATATATTTAATGAAATTCTATCAAATTTTGCAAGGTTTGAATGTACTCTGGCTGGTGGCAGAAGGAAAATGAGTGTGTAGAAAAGAACGTAGGAACACCTGAATGCTAACTAAATCAGATCAACAGACCATCTAGACAAGTATCTTGCCCAAGACAGTGGCAAATGACAAACTCAAAGATGGATTATAACAAAGAAAACATAACAGGAGACATTGATATTCCTTGGATGTTGCCTTGTTTTGCAGCAGATTGTGCATCAAGAGCTGCCTAAACCACAGTCTTTGTATTTAATGCCCTCTGATGGTTTGTTTCTCCACGGTTTCAAAAAGTGTATTTTATCTGCATTAAGCTTTTAATACCTGCACATTCAGAGGAAGGAGTTCTATAATGCAAACATGTCTGTCTGAAGAAGTGTCGTCTTCTGTTTGCTTTGAATATGTCATCTGATAATTTCTTTTGACATCTCACACTTTTTGTGGAAGAAAAATGACCATGCACTTTTTATTCATCTTCTTTCATACATTCATCTATGAAATGACTTCTCACTGATGCCTTCCCTGCAGAAGTTTCCTAGTTCATTGAATGGTTGCTCAAAGGTCAGCCCATAACTTTGATCCTTCTTGTCGTCTTTCAATTTGGGATTTTCTCTCCCCTTCCCTCCCCTTCCCTCTGCTCCGCTCCCCTCCCCTCTTCCTTTTTTTTCCATAATTATTACTGAAGTATCTGCGTTTATTTGTATTTAATTTAGATTTAATTCAATGTATTCTAGAAACTATAATATATCTGGTATTTCCCAGACATCCTCTGAATTTGGATGAGAAAGGCTGAATCTTTATAACCAAATAAGACAGGCCAAAGAAGACATCCCAGATATTAAATTCCAGGCCAAGTTGACCAGTACCATGACTAAAACCAATGCTTTGCTTTTGCATTTGTAAGCAAATGTTTTGTGTTTCAAACAACAGTAAAGCCAGGTGCAGAATAATAATGTGATTGTAATCTAGATATTAGAGGGAATCTTTCCACTCATTTAAAACAAGTTTCAGGCTGATTTTTAGAAGTCTTTCAGTTTCTTAAAAAAATAAATAAATAAATAAATAAATAAATAAAAAGAAGAAGAAGAATTACAAGTCCATTGTAAAAGTTTTTTTAAGATACTACAAGGAAATGGAAAGCAGCCTTACCATTGCACTACCTACCTTTTTTTATTATTATTTTTGGCTTCAGTAAATTCTTATATTCAAGAAGACAAGCGGGAATACTGTCATTGCAATGGAACAAGTATGGGAACAAGGAACAAGTATGGGAAAAAGCAAACAAACAGCAAAAGAAAGAAATCTGCAACATATTTTTGTGGAAGTGGAAATCAGGGAAAAGTGAAGAAATAAGCAATCTCGTACTCTCCGGCATAGAGAACTTAGAACTATCTGCATGTAATCATGTAATTATTATTTGCAGTTAAATGCACAACATCCATAAAAAAAAACAAACAAACAGAAGAAACAGATGTGCATAATACAGAGAGAGATTTCTAATGGCTTCTTTGCTAAAAAATATAACAGCTCAGGTGTTAGGGAAACAAGACATAAAAGGCAACAAAACAGCCTAGATAAGAAATATCCCAATAGACACAGTAGAAAATCTAACAGAAACAATATTTCAACTTCTGCCATACTTCCACCTTTTTTTTTTTTTTTTTTTTTCTCTCACTAAAAGTCTATGGGGTTAGATTCAGCTGATTTACAGACCCATTTCAGATTTCTCCTCCTGGTTATTTAGATAATGCCTGAATTGAGCAGAATCATGCTTTTACACACCTTCTGTTAAAATGTATATGCATTACATGAGATCGTTAGAGTGTATAAGATGTATATGAGATTATTACAGCAAGATATATATTAAAAAAAAAAAAAGCAGTCCAGAGAGAAGTGTCCAAATCGTTTGTCTGTAGAGCTGGTTTCCTGTTTTCCTTCTGATCCTGCTTCTCAGCCTAGTAACAATTTCAAATGAAGTGAAATTCTGCAGTTTCAAAGTCCCACTGAGATTTTGTTCTCTTATCTTTCCCTGCATACATATCTCAGCCCTCGTTTAAGCCTCTCTCACATGATCCTAATTTGACTATTTTTTTCTAACGTATTAATGTTAAAACAAAAGAAAAAAAGGGAGTACTCCTTTCAAAACAAGGGGGGGGGAAGAGAATTTTTTTAAAGAAAGCCCCAAACTGTAAAATAATGAAGAACTTCTGCACTTCTGAGAAGGTGTGAAATTTTGGGGGGCTATTTTATTGTCTGCCCACCTTTTTTTTTTTTTTTTTTTTTTTTTTTTTTTTTTTTTTTTTTTTTTGCCTTCCATTATTTGTAGACTGAAACCAAGTAGAATAACAATTTTTGCAGATTTTCTATATCTTCTTCAGATAAAAGCTGAGAAAAACCATCACTCCCAGAAATTAGTGGAGTCATTGTCTTATCTCTTGAGAAGAGTATGCTTTGGGGACAGTAAGGATCCCCCAGAATTACCTTCAAGCTGTGACAGTACGCTCTTAAAAGCAAAGGAGTTGGGATTTCAGAAAAGTCTTCACCAGACTCTGTGGACTACATAGAGCAATTGAATGAGCACATTGAGTTAGAGGAAATAAGGTGAATTGGAGCTTTATATTAAGGAGTTACTAAGATAGACTCAGTGATATTCCAAATAATACTACAGAAAGGAATAAACAAGGGAGGGGATGAGTTTTCTTTTAAATCTAAATGTCTAGCGGGACAATCGTTTTTAATGGTACAAGAACCAAGGGAGAAGGTTTTAATCTATTCTTCATTTAAAGTGAAGAATCAAGCAAGCAATTTCAGGAACTAATTATGTATGGGATATCAGATCTTGAGACAGAAAACAAAACAAATTTCATGTCAATATGTGCACAATGGTCTAGTCAGTCAATTGGCAGCAAGTGCATCAAAGCCCACATTTATTGAAGTCCTAAGGTTTGGTAAAACTATCTTAGGCAAAAAAGAATACATATGAAACACCATTATTTCCATTAATTTCTACTGTGTCAATTAAACTGTCATAATCACAATTTGATGATGATAACATATAAAACATTGAAGAAAGAGATCATTGTTAGAATAGAGGAGAAATAAAGAGAGAATATCTATGACTGTTGAAAGCATATACAGAAAAATATAAAACCTATTTTTTCTCTGTAATAGTTGTCATGAGGTAATCTAAGAACTAGTTTCTGTCATTATAAACATTGACTGCTTTTACTTATAGAAATACACAATCTCTCAACCGAGCATTAAAAAAATGACATTAAAGAAAAGCAGGTTGGTATTTACTATTGAAATAGCTGGAACTATTTGTGTATGCACTACATTTCTGTGTAAGCATATGAAAAGTATTTTTCATAAATATATTGCATTGTAGCACTTGATAGTCTTATGTAGATGAAGCTCTCATATGTATTGTATGCATATTCTCCAGAAAGTACTCACATGCAGAATTTAAAACAATTTTCTGTATTTTAAAATTCAAGGTATAAGCATGCCTAGTTTTTGTGAGGAAGGGGAAAAGCTTCAGCCCTTGATTTCTGTGCTTCCATTTTTGTGAGCTGAAAACAAAATTTTCAGAAACAATTAGTGACCTTGAGTGTCTGACCTCGAGTGTCTAAAGTCACAGCTATAAAATAGCTTTCTCCAGAAGACTGAAAAATGAATGAAATTTTTCTTTTTTTTTCTTTTTTCTTTTTCAGTTGAAAATCAGAAGATGATGGCAGCCAAAAGCTTTTACAGGATACAGTTGTTATTTTTTAAGTCCAAGCTCAAGATCACTTTGAATTTAGAGAGATTTTTGAAGACCTGGATCCATATTAATTTTAGTGGAACCCTGTGAAAGTTGTGAGAACTAAGTAGTTGTGAAAGTCAGAACTGATCTATAGGTAAAGCATAAAGAGAAAATGATATTGAAGAGCCTATCACAGACATCATTTGGAACTGTTGGCCTTGATGTTCAATTTGTTTTTGCATGAAAACAATATACATAAAAACTCTATGGAACACAATGACCCAAGGAGAAAACTAATAGAGAGGTAGATCAAAAATTACAATAAAGAGAAAATTAAACAAATAATGAAATGCTTGATAAGAGAGAAAGCTCATTAACAATGAGCTGATCCAAATGTTTCTGCCTCTCTCCACCTGAGAGCTGTCATCTTACAAAGCTTATAAACATAGAAAGAAAAAAATCAGTGACAACTTCTACTGTTCTTTGCACTTTTACAGAGTGAAAGATTTCTAGCACAGGTCTCTTCCAGACTCATTAAAATGCAAAAGACATTTCTTCAAACTGAGGAGCAATTGCATGTTTGAACAACTTAGTATTCATTTTCAATGTGAGGCAGAGGAGGGTCAGCATGAAGTTGTGGCCCTCACATTCATTAAGCAAAGTGGAAATGCAGATGCAAACCAAAATGTTGGCGTTAAGGCAGAGTTATATGAATGCACCTCTATTCTAGTACATCATCTGGACAAAAATACAAAATGTCTGTTAATTTTTTTTATTTTGTTTTGTTTAATCAGGTAGAAGATATGCTGAAGAGCTGTATGTTCTTGAAATAGTATTTACAGCATGATGCAAATGCCAATTATCGTAAGGTTTCTTGCATTTCCTTAAAAATGCAATAATGGCAATCACCTGCTTTTATTAGAGTTATCCATTTCTTGTTTTTTCTTTGTTTCAGAATTCTTTTTATTATAAATAATATCTTTTTAATATTAATTCACATTTGATTTTTTTTTTCTTTATGGAATAATTGTTTCTGAAGTATTGCAAGGAAAAAAAATAAAAAGAGGTCAACATTTTCAGACATGGGCAGTTCTTGAGGGTATTTGTCCATTTAGCAACTGTCATAAAACTGGCCCTTCTAACCTATTCTGAAAGCTGTAGCAGTTTGGATTCCAGTCTCTAATCTCTCCATTTTATGCACAAGTCTCAAGTACATTTTAAGGTCCGGGTAAGTCAGTGCTCTTAAGGAAAATTCCTAAGTTTGTTTATAGTCACTGGAGATGTTTCAGAATGCTTGATAGATTCCTAAAGCTGATTTTGTCCAGTTAAATATAGGGACCTATTTTAGGTAGGAAAATCACAGTTCTAAGCATAGCACCAGCTTCTCTCTCTGTCTGTACTGAACTCAGCTCTCCCGGCTGACCAAAATCTAGAGGTGAATTGCAGTATGCGCAAACCTTGCTGATTCCCTTCTCTGCATTTGTTCAAACTAATCTCCCTTTGTTGAATTCTACTGAAGATTAAAATAAAAAAGATGAAAACAAACTGATTAAGCTGAGAGCACTTTAGTGCATTCTGCATAATTGTTAAACATTTGTAAAGTTAAATCTTCCTGTTAGGGATGCATTAGCATTTAATAAATAAAGATGCAGCACTTTGATTTTCATTTTGAAGGAAGAAACTTCAACCATAAAAATACATTTGTAGTTGAGATGTAATTACAGTACATCTAGCAGCAGACAAAGTTGCTACACATTTGATTTCTTATTCATAATTGCCTATCTGAAATATCGTGAAGTTCTAACATGCAAAGTGCTCTCCATTTCGAATGTTTGACTTTTTGGTGATATAATACTTAAGGCAAAGTATGCACATCTTGTTGTTGCCATGGATACAAGAATACTGAATTTATGAGCAAAACAACAGAGATTGAAACCCCAAAATGAAAATGAAATTAGAAATTATTTTAGTTAGGCAACATATCTGGAGCTTGGCATATACAGCAATGAACAACATAAGGGTGTGAAACATAGAGTAAGATGAATGCTGCTATGGGTAATTTACATTCTTACTGTCCTACGCCAGGATCACCACCAAGTTAAGAAAATCCCACAAGCTGGCATTCAAATAAAACATGAGAAATGGTAAAGAATTCTTACCTGATCTGTGTTTTGCTCACACTCTTAATAGTCTGTCAACACAGTATTTTCCGTTATCTGCCATTTCATAAAAGAAGCCTAGTTGTAACTTAAGTACTTGGCATTACCCCCTAAATTACTATTTGAAAATTAATGTTTTCTCATTCATAGGGGATATTTCTAGAAAGCAAATCCAATTATATAAATGTATTAAATTTCCTTTGCAAAGGAGATGAACGGAAGTCGCTGTGATCTACTTTGGCAACAGCTACACTAGAAACACCCAACTGTGGAAAAACAAAGAATTTTTTTTTTTTTCCTAACTTGCCATTTTCTCTTCTTTTTTTTTTTTTTTTCAGGGACAGAATCTGCATGCTCAGCTTGCCAGATGGAGAGGAATATGCCTGCACGATATCAACTGTCAGGATGACATCCCCCAATTCCTTCCCACTGCCATTTGAAAATAGATAGATAACAAGTTTCCATATCTTTCAACACAACCGTATTTCCTTTGCTAATTATGTTCCTAACCTGTGTTTTTGTTTGAAAAAATGTCTCTGTGGTAAACTGGGAGAAAGATGCCATACTGTCTTAGTTTGCCTATGTCAGGGACAAATTGCTTAGCCCTGCTCCAAAGCAGCTCTCCTACAAGACCTTCAGTATCTCACTACCTCAATCTCCTCAGCATGGAGAGTGCAAATAAGCATAAACTGTTCAATTTCTCATCTTTTTATGTCACAAATAGTGAGGCAGGAGGAAGCAGGATTTACCCCGAGTGAAGATCTACTGCATTAAGTGGTCTATATCAGTAAGTAGTGTATGTCTCCAGTGTAGTGTCTTTGCATTGAAGAAATATAGACAGTATTATCCAGAGAGGGATTAACACCCCTGGCCACAAGAGTGGGTTGCAGCTGTCTAACAAAGGCATTTCATGCCATGTGAGACATCCCAGAGAAGCTAAGCCATCTCCACAGAGCTGGCAAACCTGGCAACATGAGAGATTGTGCCTGAGTCTCCCAGGCACCTTTGCTTTTGTGTTAGTAGAAATTTTCCTAGGTCTGATCTGGAGCCAGCCAGTTCCATTTCAGACGAGTCCACACTTATCAGTTGGTTAACCCTTAGCCTATTGTTTCCGTGAAATGGAGAAAGACAGACTTCCTTTACTGGAATAAACTGTTCCACTTGAAAAAAAATAATGGAGGAATATTTTCTTATTTATTACTTAGTAACCCAAAGTAGATGATTTTTTCCTTTGATCAGACTGGAGTGGTACACTAGACAGGAAAGAGAGTGAGAAATATAACACAACAGTAGGAGTCAAGAGCTCCTTGTTATGCGCTAAACTGTTGATTTATTAAATAGCTTTTTTTTTTTTTTTTTTCAGTGTGTTTTAACACTGTATGTGTGTGACTGGTCAGCCCACCAGATCTGTCTTTCTGAACAGAATTTTTTCACCGTTTGGTACAGAAAAGAGCACTGAATAAATTTGTGCCACTGATCATTTTGGTTACATCAAGCACCTGAAACAGAGTCATCCTCTCTGTCCCACTCTCCTGAAGATCCTCAGTCTTTCATGCTCAATTAACATAAAATGAAGGAAAAAAATCCATGGAATTTCATGGAAATGATGGCATTTAGGAGAAAAAAAAAAAAGACAAAACGGAAGAAAATGATAGAGCTAAATAAATAAACAAGTGTCCCAAATACTTTACATAGCTTCAAAAATGAACTTTTACCAGTTTTGAAAAATAATAAAATAGTTTTTAACCAAAACTGAAATATATTATGAGCATTAAGGTAATCACTGGTAAATGTATTAGAGTTTCTCTACTTCCACATCTTTGTAGCTATTTATCCAGCTGTTCCAGGATTCTGTTCTGGTTTTAAAGTGACTCCATTTATGGTTGTAGTGAATTACGTAATTTCTACTTTGGTTTCATTACCTGAATAATGGTATTATTAGAATTCTACACTCTGCATGGTCAGGCTTATTAAAGATAGCCAATGGGAATCAGTGAGCATATACAAGAATTACAGTTATCTGGAATTACACATTGCTTGGAGGAAGAGAAATATTTTGTTGGATCACAATTTTACATGAGTAAAGTCATTATAATATCAGTGATTTTTCATACTCGAATAGATGTATTGTCTTTTTTTTTTTGATTGTGAATTCAATAAGCATTCCTTTTAGGTCTGTCAATAAAGAATTGCTGAAGCAGAGCATATTTAACAAAGCACTGTAATTTGGTTTGTTGTGCATTATGCAGTAAAAAATCCAATAATTTTTATAATGCAACACCTACACAACAGAGATATTTCAATGTGCCTTTGGCGATAGTATTGCTATAAATTACAAAGTAATTAACAGCCTTAACAATGGATCAAAGGTCACAGTGCCTGAAATCCGTAAGTACCAAAAGAAGAGTTAAGCCCGCTCTTTATCAGCTGATGCCTTCTCAGCAAGGACAGAATTACAAGGGAATCAGGAGAAGGCTTTAAGTATCCCAGCAGCGTTGCTTCTTGCAAGGCACTTTCTGCCTTGTGGCAAGGAAAAGCCAGACCACTGCAGGTGCTTACTTTTTCCTATAGGAAGGAAAATGAAGGGAAGGGAAAACTGAGTAAGTCAGCAGTGAAACCACATTCTGGGAGCTAGTCAACCTACCATTTTTGGCATTTACTATAGTCAGGTGCGTTAGTCAGCTGCCTTCCTTACCCTTCTCTTACTCAGAGGACACCCACATGGGCAAGTCACAGTTTTCAGCTGCCACTGCAGAAGAACACACATAGGTTTTCTGTGTCATTAGGCAATCCTGAACATGTTAGATGAGTGTGGAAACACAAGCAACTGAATCCTACCAGCAGAGACCTGGGCTTAAATTTAAGTGAGAAAAATCACATCATTAAATCCCTTCCATTTATAGAGCTTGAGATCAACTTTTTTCATGTGTTCTGAGTCTAGTAGCGGGGCTACCTGGAAGTATAGAGGCAGAAGAGTCTGTTTGCAAAAAGATCATGTACATAATTTTTAGATTATTTAATAGTCCTGCCATTTGTGACAGATTTGGTTATGACCTATCTAGACAGTGAAACTGCATGTTTCCCAGCAGATATCTTCTAGACTCTTTTTTTTTTTTTTTTTTAAATTTATATTTAACAAGGTAAAGCAAGCAAAGCATTCACAAGCCCAGTGGAAAGCCCACGTGTTAGTTTTACTTTTAAAGATTTCTTTTTCTTTTAGCTTAGTACCAGAAGATCATTGACCTCTCAATGAATTGAACATTGTATCATTAGAATACGCTGTCCAGAAAAGTGGTGGTCACCATCCCTGGCAGAGTTCAAGAAACCTGTAGATGAGACACTTAGGGGCATGGTATAACAGGCATGGTGTTGAAGGGCTTATGGTTGGGCTCAATGATCTTGAAGGTCTTTTCCAACCATAATGATTCATATGATTCAGTGTTCAGTACAAGACAGAGACAGATGAAAATGGTCCTAACCCACCTGTTCTAGCTGAGCTTTCAGTGAGCAAACTAGATAGACAGAGGACTTTTCTAACTTTAGTAGTTCTGTGATTTTGTGATTATTTTCCTTTTATGGGTCCATATTGTATTTTCAGATACTCTTGAGAAAACTATATACCACTGTATTTATTATATCACTTTAATTAAATTTTATTTCTATTTGAAAGGAGTTGGAGTTGGATAGCATTTAAACCTATGTAGGTAGGCAGTGCAAAGCTTCTCTAAAAGCCAGTCAAAACACATAAAAGAAAGTAATATCTAGATGACAAATGAGTACCCAGTAGATCTTGTGAGGGCTTTCTTTAAAGAAAGATTTCTATGGTTGCAACTAATGATTTTTAAGAAAATCAATAATTCTGGAGAGATCACAAATGAGTGAAAGCTGATTTCCTGATATTGATCACAAATGGGTGAGATTTGAGGGTAGTATATCCCTGATATAAATAACCAGAAGCTGTTGAAGCATACTCTAAAATATTAGCTGATATGAGAAGTCCTATACCTAGATCATATGTGATGACCTGTTAGAAAGCATTGAAGTTTAGAATTTTAAAAAGTAAGATTTTCATTATTTAAAAAGATTATGTTGGGGAACAAAACTTTCCAGGGTGTTCAAACTTAAAATTTTACAGTGATAACAGTTTGGCTTCAGGTTGATTATATTCTCTTCCAGTTCACCTTAGCTTTTTTATAACTTAAAGTTTTTTATAACTTTAAACTTACCTTGAACAATTCTTTCCTGAAACCTCAGCTCAAAATGGCAGAGTTCTAAAGTCAGGCTTAACATAAGGCTGAGGTTCAATTATATTTTGAGTTTATTTTGGCACTTTTCTTAAAACAGGCAAATTGCCCAGTAGAGGATTTATTCCAAACTAAATATATGAAAGGACTGTACAGAGCTTTATATTTTGACACAGTTATGTTTTCACTGAACTTGTAATCAGGAGTAATAAAGGATTATAAATTTCTGTAGAACAAGTGTTCTACAGAACAAGTTGGCAAGAACAAGGGCAGGGACTATAATAATCAATCCTGCCACACGATGTTGTTTAAACCATAGCAAACAACTTTTTTTTTTGCCTTGCCTACATGATTTCCAAAAATGGAGCTTCTCCTCCTGATGGCTATATGAGATAGCCACAGCTGTGTGTAGTATTCATTTAAAGTGTTCTGCCCCTGCTTACCATTATAGTTAACGACTTCCCAAACACTAGACTTCAACCTCAAGGGGAGCTGTATTGCTCAATAGGCTCTACTACACTGACTAGATCATCATTAACCGTAATGGGAATTTAGACACCTGGTACACAAGTACGTACATAATTTAACAAAATCTCAAGTTGATTCTTATCTAAGACTGGTATTAATTTTTCCTGACAGACAGACAATTTTTAGACATCTAAAAATTTAACAGAATCATAGGACATAAAATTACTGTAAGGTTGCCTAAAGAAAGCCTTAGGTACACACTCTATTCTTGTAATTAGAAAAGCAGAAAAAATCCTCATAATATCCTCCTACGGAAGCTCTGGGAGAGTGATCTGGACGAGTGCACGGTGAGGTGGATCAAGTACTGGCTGGATGGCAGAGCTCAGAGAGTGCTGATAAATGGTGCCAAATCCAGTTGGAGGCCTGTGGCCAGTGGTGTCCCCCAGAGGTCAGTACTGGGCTTGGTGCTGTTCAACTTGTTCAACAATGACCTGGACGAGGGCACAGAGGGCACCCTGAGCAAGTTTGCGGATGATACCAAGCTGGGTGGAGTGGCCAACACTTCAGAGGACTCTGCTGCTATTCAGAGGGACCTGGAAATGCTGGAGAGTTGGGCAGAGAGGAACCTCGTGAGGTTCAATAAGGACAAGTGAAGGGTCCTGCACCTGGGGAGGAATAACCCCAGGCACCAGTACAGATTAGGGGTTGACCTGCTGGAAAGCAGCTCCACGGAGAGGCACCTGGGAGTCCTGTTTGACACTAAGTTAACCATGAGTCAGCAGTGTGCCCTCATGGCCAAGAAAGTCAATGGGATCCTGGCTGCATCAAGAGGATGATGCCAGGTCAATGGAAATGATTCTGCCCGTCTACTCAGCTCTGGTGAGGCCTCACCTGGAGTACTGTGTGCAGTTCTGGGCTCCCCAGTATAAGAGGGACGTGGAGCTCCTAGAGGGGGTCCAGCGGAGAGCAACTAAGATGATTAAGGGAATGGAATATCTCTCTTATGAGGAGCGACTGAGTGAGTTGGGCCTATTCAGCTTGGAGAAGAGAAGGCTGAGAGAAGGGGATCTGATTAACATATATAAGTTCAGGAAGGGAGAATGCTGGGAAGAAGGGGCCAGGCTCTTTTCAGTGGTGGCCAGCGATAGAACAAGAGGAAATGGGTCTAAGTTGAAACACTGGAAGTTCCATCTCCAGGTGAGGAGGAACTTCTTGACTGTGACAGAGCCCTGGAACAGGCTGCCCAGGGAGGTTGTAGAGTCTCCTTCTCCGGAAGTCTTCAAAACCCGCCTGGATGCCACCCTGTGTGCCATGCTCTACGTGTGCCTGCTGGAGCAGGAAGGTTGGACTAGATGATCTCTAGAGATCCCTTCCAACCTTGAACATTCTGTGATTCTGTGAAATCCAGAGGGCTATTTATTCCATCCGTTAAAGATTTTAAGGATGAATATTTTAAAGATAAATCTTCTGGAAGTGCTTTTTTCTTCAGTGACTCTCATTACAAAAATAACTTAAATAACTGCTTAACTTACAGATGTCTAGATTTAGACAAGTAACTTCTAGACTGATGAAGTTAAGTTTGATTAATCTGATCTTTAGAGTAGCAGGAAACAAATTACAGTACATTAGGCTGAAAGCGTGCAGCTATTAATTACTTATAACGTATGTTCTTTGCATTCACTTTCTCTTGTATCACAAAGAAATATCAACTTCCAGGAGAAAAAGATTCCAGAAAGATTCCAGTAAATATCTATAAAAAATGTTCCATCTGTAGTCATTGTTGTATTTCACTTTGCTGACAGCTGTATTCTTTGAAAGAACGTATACTGACATAATTAATTTTATTTATATTTAAAGGAAAGTTAGAACAAAAAAACAGAAGGGGAATTTGTCAACTCATTTAAACAACTCAAAATTCATTTTAAGTCGAACTTTAAGTCTGACTTAGTCATCTTATGGTCAGTTTATATTCACAGGAGAGAAACAGGCACTTTCAAAGCACAGTTCATCTCTCCATGACATGTGTTGAGCACAACTGAGATGAATCAGTGTCTGGAGCAGCTATCTCTTTCCATTGAAGACATAAAACCTGAAAGACTTAGTAGATGTGTTACCTCTATGCAGCTTTTCTTAAGTGAGATGAATCTCAACCTTCCAGCACTGTTTTTCTACATGTCACCAGCACTCTCTTTATCTGAAATCAGTTTAGGCATCTAAAGGAAGACAAGCATAATCTTTGTTTAATGGGAGATCCACTAACTTAATATCCAGAAGTCTCAATATCCGGAACAAAAAGGCTTTGGTAAATAATTCCTCTGCACATAGTGGAAATCAAAGGTTAATATTGAATCAGTGTTGAATACTGCTTGCCTACAATTTCACAAATGTTCCTAAATGGTTAAGTATCTTACAAGGGTAAGATTACTTAATTATATTAAAATTAAATTAATATTAAGTACTTAATAATGTGCTTAAATTTAAATTATCTTTTCATGTGTGAATAAAATGATAATTCTGCTGCTGTGGTCACGTAGAGTGATACAGACTAGTCATTGCAGACAACCCATTTCTGTATCTCTTTCCTACTACCAGAGGTTTTATACTGAGGATTGAATTGTTATTAAGAAATAACATTGAAATATTTGCATTACTTTCTAAATATTTTATCAATCTTAAATTCTAGAAAACTTTCATTTACATAATTCAGGAATTGTATGAAACTTTTTATGACATCAGCAATTTGAACTCAGTTTCAGAAAAAAATACTTATTGAAGGCCATTTTCCTTTTTACACCATATTTTTATTATTGATGCTTTGTTGCTCACTCTCAAGCTCTAAGATCTATTGTGTTTGTTTTATGCAATTTGAGTATAGCTCTTTTTCATGTGGACTGTGAGTGAAAATATTGAATCTTAGGGGACGAACTAATGAACTGTGAAACCACCATTTTACATACTTTCCTTCCAACCATCTACAGATACAGACATTTTTTTCTTTTTTTTTTTTTTTTTTTATTGATGTCTTTTCAAGGTATTACTATTCCATAGTCAAACGTCTGAATTTTATTTTTAGATCTTGTATTGAATCTAGCTTTAAATACAGGAACATGCAATATTAGTCTTGAAACTGGTGAGAGGTTTGTCAAATGCAACATACATTAGAATTGGCACAGGCTGATAAGAGAAATTAATAAATATTAAAAAAAAAAAAACTGCTAGTGTCTAAAACATTCAAGTTCAAGCCATAAGTCATGAAAAACACATGTGTTTATTCTATCACATATGATTTTAGCTGTTGAATAGTGCGATGTGTGCAGCTAGAGTTAAACCTAAACATATATGTCTAATGTCATTTAAAATGCACTAGCCTCCTGCTGCCTCTCCACAAGACTGTGGATCTTTGAGGTCGAACTGCGAGCCTTGTGAAGATGTCTTATATATTCTGCAGCATTTAAATTAGCAATAGATATTTATGCTGAGGCATCTGAATTGCTCTCTATCTAACTAGACTTTGTTGTCAGTAGTTAGACATAGGTACTTCCAAAAGGTTGTTCATAACCCTCATCTTATAGTGATTCTCTTTCCACCATAGACAGAGCTTAGAATTAAACTAAATGCCTATTGTCTCAATTGTGTGAAATAAAATGACACACATACAGGATTTAACATTGTCAGAGGCCATTTAGTGTCTATTCTGATCTCCTCTGTATCACAGACTACATATTTCTCTTTATTTTTTAGAACTAGGAGCACTTCCACGCTGTTTTTTTTTAATAGGAAAATATAATATGACATTTCTTAAATTAATAATACTATAATCTCTTATAATTAATAATTATAAGATTAATAATACTATATATAGTATTATAGATTATTATTAAGATTAATAATACTATATCTCTCAATGTAATATTATATCTCTCAAAATTCTAGCTTCTCTGACAATGTACTAAGCAGGTAAAATTATTTTAGCAGCAAAATAATTATTTTTTTATAGGGAAAATAATTAAAATAAAGTCATAGAATCATAGAATTGTTATTGGAAAGGATCTTTAAGATCATCAAGTCCAGCCAGAATCCCATAACCACCATGCCTACTAAACCATGACCCTAAGTGCCTCATCTACACTGGAGAATTCTGATACCATTAAGAACCATTATGGCTACTTTCTTTAAACCTATTTCCATGCTGCACTTTCCCACAGAGCAGACTCACTCACTTAGAGAAGTGCAGCAGAGAGGCTATATAAAAATATGTTATCTTAAGAGAAAATCCCTCTAGAAGGACTTATTTCCCTTGACTTTCTACTGTAGGAATAGTCCTAAAACAGGTCTGATTCCTCAGCTGTGCAATAAAAATAGAATGTTTCTGCCTCAAGGTTGAAGACTGGGCTCTTCTTATAAACAGAGGAATGGAAAAGGTT
This sequence comes from Nothoprocta pentlandii, assembly GCA_013398315.1. Classification (NCBI taxonomy): domain Eukaryota; kingdom Metazoa; phylum Chordata; class Aves; order Tinamiformes; family Tinamidae; genus Nothoprocta; species Nothoprocta pentlandii. Next base: position 372,647 of record VZSG01000080.1, read on the forward strand.
ACTGTATCTGAGAAGGCATTTGCACCCATAACCATGGTTATTGCCTGTGGCACCTGGATCCTTCCACAGCACATCAATCCAGGCTTCCCAGGGCTTCACATAGCAAGGAATCCAGGAAAGCCATGGGAGCTTTTTTACACCGCTTGTCACAACATGCTGTTACTAAGGACGTTAAAGCAAATATCTACTTTATGTCTACATCCAGCTCCAGCTTTGTAAACATCAAAGGGACCGAGATGATTTGTCAGCTATCTATTGACCTCTATGTCTGAGAAATGCATAAGCCTATGGTAACTTTGAAGGAGCTGTTTGGACTTTGTACAGTGAGGTGTTTGCTTTTACCGGCAATGTCTAAAATGACAGAAGAGGCTGAGAGCACTGCTTCGTAGTGAAGTTAGTAAAACAAATGTTGCTTTTTTTTTTCTGTTTTTAAGATGTGCAAAGCTTTCTTTTTTTGATGACTAGTTTCCTAAGTACAGTATTTATTGTTTTTTATGCAAAAAGTGAATTTTTTAATCCTATCCTTTCAATGATAATACAGACAGGTATACAGCTACCAATCCATTAATAGATGGATGAGTCAAAACTGGTAATCAGATTTCTGAAAAACATTTTGTGCTTAGTAAATCTTTATTGACAGATCTAAATATTACTAAACTGATGTATTATAAGTTCTTTTTTCTTTTACATGAATCAGGATGAAATACTAATGTGAAATGATATTTTATTTTTAGGAAACCACTTTTCCAAGCATGGTAAACACTTTATCTAAGCATGGTAAATAATTTATAAAATACTGTCAAAATAGCCAAAGGTTACAATGGGGGTACCCATGCACATAGGCAGATATATTACAGCAGTTATCTCTTCAAAAAGTTAAACATTATAAAAAAGTTGTGTTTGTCTCACTTTCACAACATATACCAGAACCATCCAAGAAGGGCTACCACATTTGTTGAAACACTTTTAAGAAATGCATGTGCCTCCCAGGTGGGAGCTGGAGACAGGGTAACCTGTGCTAGTACAAATATTGTTTGAGATGTATGCTTAGCTAAGTTAAACCCTTACTTGATGGACATGATTCAGCAATACTTAGATGAATGTTTCTATTTGTAATGCTGCCGAATGCCCTCTTTGCATTTGATCATCAGAAATGGAAAACTATTTTTTTTTCTACAACATATTGTTGTACAGACTTTTGTGCGCCCTTCTCATTGTAGTGTAAATAATCCTAAACTTTTCAATCTATTCACATTATTTCCTCATAAATCTCACTCTTCCCTGAGTCACTTTTAATCCTACATAATCCCTCTTGAAATGGTCTGTAGAAAAATCGCTCTGAATGATTCAGCACCACTGATAAAGACACATACACTGGTATTTTTTTCTTAATTTTCTCAATATAGCATTCTTTTGTTTACTGTTTTCACCAAAGAAAAGTGTTATGCACAGTCCCTCACTGACCTGTGTCCCGTAATATCAGAATTCTTTTCACACACAGTTCACTTCTATCAGATTAAGATGGCGTTTTTCTTGCTTACCTTCACCTGTCTAAAATGTAGATGTGTTACCTTGGCATAGGTGTGTTATTTTGGCAGAAGTAGCATCCACTTCTGGAGAAAGTTAGAGACAGGACAGTTAGATGGACTTTCAAGGCTCAGTTCAGTAGTCTATTGCCATTTGACATGCTCTGAGATATCAGACACCAGTCAGTTTCTTATATGAGCTGCGTAGTATCTTCCAGATCCATACAGCTGTCTTGAATAACCTAGACTGACTCAAATTCTAATAGATGCCTAAGTGCAGGTAAATAAATCATGCCCTTAAGCTGATGCAGTATGATAACTCCTACAGTCTTCTACAACCTTAGACATCTCCTGATATGAAGTGGAACACTGGGTGCTTTCCATATATTAAAAAATAACCTAGACAACTATCTTTTCCTTAAACATATTTTCAATCACAGTGATGAAACTGAGTGAAGTGATGCTCTCCCTAGACTGTAACCTGTAATGCAGATACTTTCATTTCCACCTCAGGATGCTTTGCTTCACATTTTCCAAAATTTATCTTTCTTTTACATTGTCTTATTTTGTTTACTTCTTAATACCCCCTCAAACACTTCCTCTTTGCTGTGTAAGCCTAGTATGGAGTAGGTTCTACCTCATTGCTTCAATCGTCTATCAAAGATAAAATGCATATGTAATTCTATTAGTATTTTCACTAGTTTGTATGATATCCTATACTATTTTGCACCTCATCATAATCCCAGAGCAAAATATTAAAATATTTACTATTTCTAAATATTTAAGGAGGTTTAAAAAATGTTTCATTTTCCATCAAATTGTATGAAAATTAAAGAAATATATGCATGTCTTGATACCTTAAAATATGTGTTTCTCTTATGAACTGAAAAAAAAAATCATCAGGAAAAGACAGGATAGTGCTGGCTTGAGGAATTTAATCTGATCTGTATTAACGCACAAGTTCATGGCCATATCTTCATCTAGAATAAACTGGCAGTGTTCCATTGACTCCATTAAGCAGTAATTTCTTAACTTTTTAAATAGAAGAAATATTGATGTTTTGCTGGTGCTGGTAGGCTTAAAGTAGCACACTACTGAATTGCTGAGAGCAAAATTATTTAAGAGTAGAAAGTGTGTGGCCACTTTTCTTCCATATATCTGTAATAATGTAGGTGATCTGCAAGTAGGTAACAACAAGAGTGTATTACGGGCCAATTTAGTTTCTCTAACTTCATATTGCCACTTCATTAGATGTCAGGGTCATCCAGGCTTGTGTGCTTTCACTGCTCTTTAGTTAACTCCTGGTTATAATCTAGTTTGAACATACAGCTAAATTAAAATTTCCCTAGACTCTACAATGTAGATATCTACTTGCAAGATAATTTTCTTTATTCTCTTTATAATAATTTAAGAAAAACATATCATAGAGCAGATATACTCACCACATCATATAGCAGACATCTATAACAGATCAGATGAATATCTCCTCTGGAAAATAACTAATTAAACTAATGGCATTAACTCTTAATGCTAAGTGTTTAGCTTATTGCTGCAATAGCTGACTAGTTTCCCAAAAATGAAAGAGTACTGGAGATTGTCCAATCAGCCTTTTGAAACATCCCTTGAATTGAGGTGTTTGTTTATTTGTTTGTTTGTTTTATCCTCAGATGTGATATACCAGCTTACATAGTTACTTTGCAATACTGAAAATACGATCACTCCAAAGCTATTCCTTTGAGTTATAGCACTATGAGAATAGAGAAATTCTGCAGTTGCAAGAGATTTGCTTAGGAATGATACACATATATTTTATCACTAAGATACATCATTTAAAGAACAATTCACCATCAAGAAAAAGAGTGAAAGGAGAATACTATTCACTTTCATTTTAGGGCAAAAAGAATTAGGCTTATTAATTATTTCTAGGGAAAAAAAAAGACAAAAATATATCAGGAAGCCAAAAAGGCAATCAGTTCACCAATGTCACTTTTTCAAGCACATATGGTTGCCCTATTTCAAAGCCTGCCTATATTGCAATCTCTGCCATTGTATCATTTATACTTGGTGCACAATTAACTTGAGCAGGTTACTGAATTAAATCTTTTAAAACAAAAAGGACGATATTAAAAACGTAATTCATTTCAATTGTATTCTCCTAGAACGGATTTATAGCATGCAATAGAGATTTCACAGAATCACACAGAATCACAGGATGGTTAAGGTTGGAAGGGACCTCTAGAGATCATATAGTCCAACAGCCTGCTTGATCAGGGCCACCTAGAACATGAGGCACAGGGTGGCATCCAGGCAGGTTTTGAAGACCTCCAGAGAAGGAGACTCCACAACCTCCCTGGGCAGCCTGTTCCAGGGCTCTGTCACCCTCACAGTCAAGAAGTTCTTCCTCACATGGAGATGGAACTTCCTGTGCTTCAACTTACACCCAATACCCCTTGTCCTGTCACTGGCCACCAATGAGAAGAGCTTGGGTAGAGCTTCCTTCCTACTTTTCCCCTTCATGTACTTATACATATTAATCAGATCCCCTTTCAGCCTTCTCTTCTCCAGAAAAAACAGGCCCAGCTCACTCAGTCTCTCCTCACACGAGAGATGTTCCAGCCCCTTAATCATCTTGGTTGCCCTCTGCTGCATCCTCTCTAGAAGCTCCATGTCTCTCTTACACTGAGTAGCCCAGACCCACACACAATACTCCAGGTGCGGCCTCACCAGAGCTGAGTAGATGGGCAGGATCCCCTCCCTTGGCCTGCTGGCAACATCCTCCTGATGCAGCCAGGATCCCATTGACCTTCTTGGCCATGGGGGCACACTGCTGACTTAGTGTCAACCAGGACTCCCAGGTCCCTTTCTGCAGAGCTGCTCTGCAGCAAGTCAGCCCCTAATCTGTACTGATGCCTGGGGTTATTCCTCCCCAGGTGTAGGACTCTGCACTTGTCCTTATACAACCTCGTGAGGTTCCTCTCTGCCCAACTCTCCAGCTTGTCCAGGTTCCTCTGAATGACAGCACAGCCCTCCGGAGTGTCAGACACTCCACCAAGTTTGGTATCATCCGTAAACTTGCTCAGGTTGCCCTCTGTGCCCTCGTCCAAGTCATTGATGAACAGGTTAGTTATGCAGAAATTTAAAGAACGAACTACATTAAAAAATACCTAGTGTTGCAGGAAGTGGGGGGTACTGGTAAGATAATGAGCTCAGAAGACATTTAATTTAGTCCTGTATTTTCTACTGACTCATTGCCTTGTTTGGAATGTTATTTGGCTTCTTCTTTCTAAGTCTTTAGCTTTATGTGCTTGAACTCAAAGGCTGAGTGAGCTGGGTCTCTTCAGCCTGGAGAAGAGAAGGCTGAGGGGGGACCTGATCAGCGTGTATAAATACCTCAAGGGAGGCAGTGAGGAGGAGGGGGCCGGCATCTTCTCAGTGGTGGACAGTGATAGGACTAGAGGAAATGGCTTCAAACTGAAGCATCAGAAGTTCCACAGGAACTTAAGGAAGCATTTCTTCACTGTGAGGGTGACAAAGCACTGGAACGGGCTGCCCAGAGAGGTTGTGGAGTCTCCTTCTTTGGAGACCTTTAAAACCCGCTTGGATGCAGCCCTGTGCCACATGCTCTAGGTGACCCTGTGTGAGCAGGGGGGTTGGACTCGATGACCTCTGAGGTCCCTTCCAACCTTGGGCATTCTATGATTCTATGATTCTATGATAACTATGATCACTAACTTTTTTTTTTTGCTTGCACATTGCTCAGCACAATGGGCTTGAAACATCTCTCACTTCATTCCTATTACTGAGTCATAGAGTGGTAACCTCATGAGAAAAGACACAGAAAAGGTAGAGTTACCAAATACTTTTCTTATCTCAGTCTTTGCTGTTAAGACCAGAGCACAGGTATTTGAGTAACCAGAGACAGCAAGTTTACTAGCAATGTGTGCTTGTGGCCAAAAAGGCCAAGGGTACTTTGAGCTGCTTTAGGAAAAGCATTGCCAGCAAATCAAGGGAGATGATTTGTTCTGTCCCCTCTATTCAGCTCTGGTGAGGCCACATCTGGAGTGCTATGTTCATTCTTCTGTACAAGAGAGACATGGAGCTAGTGGTGTGAGCCTGGTGGAGGGCAATGAGATAATGAAGACACTGGAACACCTCTCGTATGAGAGAATGCTGAGAGAGCTGACACTGTTTAGCCTGAAGAAGAGAAGACTGAGAGGTATGTAAGCAAAAATATCTGAAGGGAAGGTATAAAGAGGATGTTAACTTTTTTCTTTTTAAGATTGAATTTGGTAACATACTGATTAACTGTTCACCAAATATAAATGTTATAATGATATTCCAAGATATTTATTTATATATTTCATTCACAAATTAGAAAAAAAAATAAACAGACTGTTTTAAGTGGTGTATAGCAGTAGGATGAGAGGCGATGCATGCAAACTGAAACGCAGAAAATTCCATTTGAACATAAGAAAAAAGCTTTTACTGGGAATGCTCAAACACATTGCCCAGAGAGGTTGTGGAGTCTTCATCATTACACACTTTCAAAACCCAACTGTATATGGTCTTGGGCAACCAACCTGATCCAGTCTGAGGTGGATCCAGCCTGAGCATGGCAGATGGACTAGATGATTTCCAACCTCAACCATTCCGTGATGCTTCCACATATTGATTTAAAAGCAAATATTGTCATTTAAACTTCAATGTTCAAGAGCATTTACATCACCAACCTTGGGCATCCAACTTAAATACTATGATAAACTGCCTTGCTTGTCTCTCTAGGAAACTTACCCTCCCAACTTTTGCCCAATGAGTTATACATAAATTAGAAGGCTGAAGCAATTTACCAGATAGATACTTTCAAGTGAAATTACTCAGGCTGCTTATTGACTAGATTTTTATCCCAGCTTTAAGAATGGTTAGCAGATATGCAGAGATTCTACTCAGAGGCACAGTCTTGAGCAACAGAGCACATGCATTGCACCTGTGCAGGAACTGCTGGGGGGAAATGTGTGAGTCAGAAATCCTCCTTGAGCAAAGTTCCCATTTGTGACAAGAAAGAATATACTTTAGGTCTGTATCAGCTGAAGACTAAGATATCGTTATACAAGCTTAATTGTACCAACTTTAATTTGTTACTGAGGACTGGATTGGATAAGACTTAAAGCTAACAGTGATGCCAAATCTTCCTAACTGAGCCGTCTCAAGTGTAAATTCTAGGTGGTTAAAAATATCCCTGTTTTCCTTTTGATGCTATCATTAAAATTACTAGCTAGCTTTATTTCATGTAGGCTGTCCATTTGAGTGGACTATCAATAGAAATACAGCTCAAAGTACTTATTGGAAATTGATAAAGAATCAATAAGTAGAAAGTCTTCCATTTTAAAAGAATCAATATGAGGTCAGGTTTTCTAATTTAGTCTGTAGAAGATACTAGGAAAAAAATATATATATTAAGAAAATGAGAAAATAGTGTTTTGAATAGAAAAGTTAATCACAGAATGGTTGTATAGTTGTAAAATAATGAAATAATTTTATAACTGAATAGTTGTGTAATAGTCTAGTTGTGTAATAATCTAGTTCACCTCAATTTAGACTCTATTGAGTCCTTCATAGAGGTCTGCAGAACTTCAACATATTCATAAGTGATGAATCATCTAAATTTACACCATACAGCAAAAGTTCAGCCCTTAAGTATTCAAAACTAGAGAATGCAAATTGCATCTTTTTTTTTTTTTTTTTTTTTTGCTGTGCCAAGAAATATTTACATTTCCAATAGCTTTGTTTTTGAAGAGCTTTTATAGCAGACCAATAAAGGTACACTGGAAAATTCCCAAACTTCTTTCTTGAAATTCTTTCTCTCTCTCTCTCTCTCTCTTTTTTTTTTTTTCCTATTTTTATGATATTGGTATTACTTTTGATATTTAGATGTTCTTTTGACTTATTTTTACATGAATTGTTATCCTAACCCATGCTTTCAAACTTTAGCAGAATGAAGTCATTGACTGATATAATTTCCTATGCCAATACAATTTTTCTTATATTAGCAAACATGAAGGAAAATCTTGTCCCTGAAAACTGAATCTGTTTTTGCTTTGTTTCCACTGGATATACGAGCTATATCAGCTGGTCAAATAGAAGATACTAACTTTTCCTTTTCTCTGAAGTTAGTTGTGATTTGGTATAGCATTTGAAACTCTTCTTGAGCAGCTGTTTTAGGAAAGAGGAAAAGCTACTATATCACTCTCTGTCTTTTCCCTTATATCTTAAAAGAAATAGGTCCGTAACAGAGGGTGTGGCCACTTTCACAAGACACAGCATTTGGCTCTGGGTCATATGAGTTCTTTCTGAAGGGTTCCTTCTCCAATGCTTAGTGATATTCAAAACTTAGTTTCACAAGGCCTTGAGCCATCTGATCCAAATTTGAAGTTGGATCTAATTGCAGATGTGTGTCTGCTCATGTAAAAAATTGGGGCAAGAAAACCTTTAAAAGTCCCTTCCAAATAAATTTAACCTCTAACCATAAAATTTGGATTTGTTCTATTCTTTTTCTTTATT
>VZSG01000080.1:380740-395465 GCA_013398315.1 Nothoprocta pentlandii
AAAAAAAAAAAAAAAAAAAAAAAAAAAAAAAGAAGCTATAGCTACATTTCTTCTTCATTTAATACGATAGTAAGATAATTTCCTAACACGTGATTATTACCCACTTCTGGAAACTGTTTTACTATTCCTCTGTTTAAGATTTTCTTGATGAAATACTGAACTAAGGATGCCTGAAGCATCAGATATTTGCAAGAAAGCTGAAACATGATTTCTTAAATTTGGGAGAAGTGGAGCAAAAGACACTGAATGAAGTATGTCTATATATATATATATATATATATATATATATATATATATATATATATATATATATATATATATATATATATATATATATATATATATATATATATATATATATATATATATATATATATATATATATATATATATATATATATATATATATATATATATATATATATATATATATATATATATATATATATATATATATATATATATATATATATATATATATATATATATATATATATATATATATATATATATATATATATATATATATATATATATATATATATATATATATATATATATATATATATATATATATATATATATATATATATATATATATATATATATATATATATATATATATATATATATATATATATATATATATATATATATATATATATATATATATATATATATATATATATATATATATATATATATATATATATATATATATATATATATATATATATATATATATATATATATATATATATATATATATATATATATATATATATATATATATATATATATATATATATATATATATATATATATATATATATATATATATATATATATATATATATATATATATATATATATATATATATATATATATATATATATATATATATATATATATATATATATATATATATATATATATATATATATATATATATATATATATATATATATATATATATATATATATATATATATATATATATATATATATATATATATATATATATATATATATATATATATATATATATATATATATATATATATATATATATATATATATATATATATATATATATATATATATATATATATATATATATATATATATATATATATATATATATATATATATATATATATATATATATATATATATATATATATATATATATATATATATATATATATATATATATATATATATATATATATATATATATATATATATATATATATATATATATATATATATATATATATATATATATATATATATATATATATATATATATATATATATATATATATATATATATATATATATATATATATATATATATATATATATATATATATATATATATATATATATATATATATATATATATATATATATATATATATATATATATATATATATATATATATATATATATATATATATATATATATATATATATATATATATATATATATATATATATATATATATATATATATATATATATATATATATATATATATATATATATATATATATATATATATATATATATATATATATATATATATATATATATATATATATATATATATATATATATATATATATATATATATATATATATATATATATATATATATATATATATATATATATATATATATATATATATATATATATATATATATATATATATATATATATATATATATATATATATATATATATATATATATATATATATATATATATATATATATATATATATATATATATATATATATATATATATATATATATATATATATATATATATATATATATATATATATATATATATATATATATATATATATATATATATATATATATATATATATATATATATATATATATATATATATATATATATATATATATATATATATATATATATATATATATATATATATATATATATATATATATATATATATATATATATATATATATATATATATATATATATATATATATATATATATATATATATATATATATATATATATATATATATATATATATATATATATATATATATATATATATATATATATATATATATATATATATATATATATATATATATATATATATATATATATATATATATATATATATATATATATATATATATATATATATATATATATATATATATATATATATATATATATATATATATATATATATATATATATATATATATATATATATATATATATATATATATATATATATATATATATATATATATATATATATATATATATATATATATATATATATATATATATATATATATATATATATATATATATATATATATATATATATATATATATATATATATATATATATATATATATATATATATATATATATATATATATATATATATATATATATATATATATATATATATATATATATATATATATATATATATATATATATATATATATATATATATATATATATATATATATATATATATATATATATATATATATATATATATATATATATATATATATATATATATATATATATATATATATATATATATATATATATATATATATATATATATATATATATATATATATATATATATATATATATATATATATATATATATATATATATATATATATATATATATATATATATATATATATATATATATATATATATATATATATATATATATATATATATATATATATATATATATATATATATATATATATATATATATATATATATATATATATATATATATATATATATATATATATATATATATATATATATATATATATATATATATATATATATATATATATATATATATATATATATATATATATATATATATATATATATATATATATATATATATATATATATATATATATATATATATATATATATATATATATATATATATATATATATATATATATATATATATATATATATATATATATATATATATATATATATATATATATATATATATATATATATATATATATATATATATATATATATATATATATATATATATATATATATATATATATATATATATATATATATATATATATATATATATATATATATATATATATATATATATATATATATATATATATATATATATATATATATATATATATATATATATATATATATATATATATATATATATATATATATATATATATATATATATATATATATATATATATATATATATATATATATATATATATATATATATATATATATATATATATATATATATATATATATATATATATATATATATATATATATATATATATATATATATATATATATATATATATATATATATATATATATATATATATATATATATATATATATATATATATATATATATATATATATATATATATATATATATATATATATATATATATATATATATATATATATATATATATATATATATATATATATATATATATATATATATATATATATATATATATATATATATATATATATATATATATATATATATATATATATATATATATATATATATATATATATATATATATATATATATATATATATATATATATATATATATATATATATATATATATATATATATATATATATATATATATATATATATATATATATATATATATATATATATATATATATATATATATATATATATATATATATATATATATATATATATATATATATATATATATATATATATATATATATATATATATATATATATATATATATATATATATATATATATATATATATATATATATATATATATATATATATATATATATATATATATATATATATATATATATATATATATATATATATATATATATATATATATATATATATATATATATATATATATATATATATATATATATATATATATATATATATATATATATATATATATATATATATATATATATATATATATATATATATATATATATATATATATATATATATATATATATATATATATATATATATATATATATATATATATATATATATATATATATATATATATATATATATATATATATATATATATATATATATATATATATATATATATATATATATATATATATATATATATATATATATATATATATATATATATATATATATATATATATATATATATATATATATATATATATATATATATATATATATATATATATATATATATATATATATATATATATATATATATATATATATATATATATATATATATATATATATATATATATATATATATATATATATATATATATATATATATATATATATATATATATATATATATATATATATATATATATATATATATATATATATATATATATATATATATATATATATATATATATATATATATATATATATATATATATATATATATATATATATATATATATATATATATATATATATATATATATATATATATATATATATATATATATATATATATATATATATATATATATATATATATATATATATATATATATATATATATATATATATATATATATATATATATATATATATATATATATATATATATATATATATATATATATATATATATATATATATATATATATATATATATATATATATATATATATATATATATATATATATATATATATATATATATATATATATATATATATATATATATATATATATATATATATATATATATATATATATATATATATATATATATATATATATATATATATATATATATATATATATATATATATATATATAAAATATATATATAAAGCTATCATTTTTAAATGATGAGAACTGCTTAAGAAAATCCTCTGTCAGTCAATGCAAATTTGTGCAGAGTGAGAAAAACATGTTCTTCAAGTCACCATGGACTAAGTTCCCAAGCATCTTATTTGCATTCAGTAACATCTCAGTCTGCAAGGGGTGTTCTAGGCAGTGACACTTAATGAAAAGAGATTTTCATTCTACATTAAGGGCCATTTTGGTGCAGTATTAAAATGTAGTGTCTCTGGCGCTCATTTTCATAGTTCAAATGAAGAGGGAAAAGATGTGCATAAGCATGGTGAAATACATACCTCGCCAAGCATGCTTTGCATTCTTCTGGTACTTCTATTTTCCTAATGAAACCCAGAACAACACAAATCATCCAAACAGTTTGCCCATTTAGCTGGTGAAGCTTAACCACCCAAGCAGGTGATAATCACAGCTTGACTTAGCTACAGGAAGCAAGTCAATTTGAGAACCTACAGTGAATCCACCTAAATGCTTCATCTTTAAATCTTACTGTTATTATACACTATGAGTTTGTTGTTCTTATTTGCCCTCTTCACTTAAAAACACAGACTCCTCACACTGCCTTAACACAGGTGTGAAGATTTTGCTCAGACAACAGCAATTTCTAAGTAAAAATTTAGCTCAGATGAATCAACTAAATAGCATGAAGACAGTTTCCTCAAAGTAAACAACAAGTTATTAAATGTGCTGTCCCTATAACCAACATATTTATATACACAAATGTACTACTGGAAAATAGGGAAAAAGTAAAATTAAGGTTTAGTTTCCACTTAAAAAATATTTTAAAAGATTTTCTGTGTCATGCCCTCAGATCTTTATTGAAGTTGCCATTTTTTTTGGTACTAGATAGTAGAGGCTTAACTGGACTTCAGAGAACAACCAGTAATTTGGAGGTGGGTATCATGCTTCTTTCATGACATTTTGTTCTTTTATGCATATTTTTTTCCAGTGGATGGCCCTCTCTTAAAGTTACTGAAAAATAGGCATAAAATTCATAATTATCAAAAAAAAAAGTTTTAAAAGATCAGCTAATGGTCTATTCTCTATACTTTCTCCATGATTGCATTTTTTTTTTTATTATTTCTCCATTATTCTCAATATGTCTTATAATGTTACAGACACTTTAATCAACATAGAACTAGCAAATTAGGATAAATTTATAACTTAGCCCGGTGATTTCTAATATACAAACACATGCTGTTTTTACATCTCATCAATGTAAGTTATACTTTTAATTAGAGACAGTTAATTTTTCATTAGCTGTTTGTGAATCTGACTTCTGCTTATCATATCAACATCCTCTACTTGCTGAATTTCTCCCGTATTTTTCATGACATTCTCTGTCCTCAAGTAAAACTTCTAACTTATGGTAAAAATCATATGGTATATTTTTATACAGTATATTCTTATATTCTCATATATACAGTATATTATTGTATTTCCAAAAGCACAACCACAGTAAGATTTCAAGTGCATTTAGACTACACTTCTTCATGATAGTGAATATTATTTTTGTTATCACCTATTTGTCATCACCTGCCTTGCTTTATATATTTAGATCTTCAGCAATATTACAAGAAAAAATTCTTTATTTATCATTTGCTTGTATTTATAAACTCATTTGCTTTTCAGCAGCAAAACACAGATTTTCTATTACTGAAATAAAGCCATTTTTTTCTGAATAGCTGAAGTACCCAGCCAACATACTTCCCAGTATGGAAAGCCAGGATCCACTCTGTCTTGGCTTAATACATAGATGATAGATAACAACATTTATGGTATGGAAAGCATTGATTAACTGAAAATTAATAGGATAAGCCCCATATCAATCAGTGAATGACTTCAGGCATCTGAATTTCAATTCACAATTATCGGCTGCTCATCAGAACCTAAAAATATTTTGTAGCAAAAATTTGTAAAAGTAAATATACCATGGTTAATCACATTTGGCTTCCACCATTAAAACTATTTCTTTTTTTTTTTTCCTCATAGAACTATTTTAAAAATATAGAGGAGGCAAAGTGAAATAGAAATGAGATTTCTCTGTTAACTGCTTTTTGATATATGAAAAACAATTCAGCTCCCTGCTGAGATGGAAGTCTGAATTCATAAATGCTGGAATTCAAACTCTCCTGCCTTAAGTATGTTAAAAAGTTTTTATGTGAAATAGTTCATTTAAAATGTGACTCTGCCAAATGTGTCTCTTCAATATTGGGAATGTAGAGAAAGGCAGAGTCATTTTAATCATACTGTGAGGAAAATTCCCCTTTTTTATTGATTCTTTCAGGAATCTTATAAAACCAACTATCCTCTGGAATTCACCAAGTCAAAATTAATATAGACTGATTTAATTGGACAAGACCTGCTTTTTTACCAGGAAAAGCTCATTTTGCTTTTTTGTTTGTTTGTTTCTTATTTTGTTTGTTTGTTTGTTTTCTCTATTTTCTCGGTTATATAAGAACATCCTTAGCATCTACAGGCTTGAGAATAAAGTAATAAAATAAAAACAGATGGAGTCTCACACTGAAAAGCTGTAAACAGAACTATCAACAACAAAACATCAGTATGAAGTTTTGGCAGTGGTAGTAGCAGCAATTTAATCATGGTAGCACATAAAAGCATCTAGTCTTTGAACAAAGATTTCACAGTGCTGGACGTTGAACAACACTCTCCTTGATATACATGCTATCTCTATTCATCCTAAAACCCAGCTATCAAAAGATCCCAAAGAAGCTTAAAACTGAAATAAACAATGAACTAAAGAAAAGACATATTCAAAAACTAGAGATCTGGGCAAGAATTATCAATACCTTGAGTTCTCCTGGACTAAAGCTTCACCCTACACAAGAAATCTTTCTGAGACTGGCCCCAAACTTAAGATGCTTAACTTAAGATGCTATCCTGCAGTATATAAAGGCCACTACAAACTTTGCTGCCATCCATTTTATGTGAAATTGCACAGTTCAAAATAATCTGGCATATATTGAACAATTTTAGGTTTCCAAAAGTCATAGTTGAATAAGGAAATTAGAAGAATAATCCATACATGAAAAATTCCAACTGCACCTTTTAATAAGGAATAGGAAATAGCTAGAAACTATAACAGAAAGAACTGAAGAATTCTTGAGAAACAAGAAGAAAGAAAGTAGTTGCCTGTGGGAGATAATATCATTATTTTAAAAATTCTTTGAGTTATTTGCAGACTACGAGTAGGGAAAAGGTTAATATCTAAACGGTTGCCTCATTATTAGGACTTTTCACACTTATCCCAAGGGATTTTAAACTCCAAAATAGTTTTTTGGCCTAAATCTGTCATTCATGTAAATGCTTGCAATGCCCTTTAGCACGTCTTCAAACAGCTTTTAATAATGTTTTCACTTTCTGACAGAGGCAGTGAAAAAAAAGCAAAAGTCATTTGGAGTTGAGCGTGGGCATTATGAAGCCAGTTGTTTGGGTTAAACTGCAACAGCAGCCAGTTTCCCAGATATTTTGCCTATCAAATAAAATAGGACAGAGACTATTCTTTGGTTCTGAGACTAGTTGGCATTGCCCAGCTTATACACGTGAGAGTTATACCTATGCACAAAACAGACTGCCTCCTGGGAAGGCACCTGTGCTTGGACTGAGTACTCTCAGATCATCATTGTCCCTCTTCCTTTTCTTCTCTCACTATTTTTACAACCTTTTAAAAATCCTTGAAATTGGAGAACTGTTTCTTTAGGATAGTATGTTATAGCTTTCTTACAAGAAGCTATTAGGATGTGAAGATGTTTACACTGTGCAATAGTCATCAATTAGGGAGAAAGAAAAAAGAAAACTGAACACCTGTGATCCATTTCTGAACATCATATGCTACTTAGGGTAAATTAATTCAATATAGTCAATATAAGACTACAATAATTCAGCTCTTCTCTGAGAATGTGAGGAATAAAAGCCTAAATTAATCTGGACTGCATTTCATAATTATAAACAACAATTAGCAACAAGAAGACTGAAAGAAACTTTCTAAAACATGCATTTGTTTGCAACTTCTCTCAATTAATTCAGAAGAATTTCAGAATTTTAGATAGTCTTACAGAAATATGAACAGTGATTGCCTACAAATGAATGTGACAATTGTTAGAAAAAATGTTGTTCTTCTATTATAGAAAAAAATATAGAAGAGACTTCAAAACGTGTTGTTTTAAAATGCGTATATTAATGTTTATAATATTAACAGTTTTGCAGGTTCAGAGGACTACCGAGCCCTTGTCCATCATGATTATTAGTGTTGAAGCAAATAACTGAGTCTTTAAAAATAGATCAAATAACATTCATTAGAGGAAAGAGCATGTAATGAAGGGAGAAGTAGCTGCATTGCTCAATCAGGATTTTTTTTTTTTAATTCTGCAATTTTTTAGCTATATTTCAGCTTAAGCTTCTCAAAGAGGATATTATAAATGACCTTTGGAAAGAACACTCAAAAATACACAATCTGAACACACAGAATTCACCCTTAACAAAACAATGAGAATTTATCTAGCAGAGACATCATCTAGTGTTGCTCAGAAGGGATAAGCTATTGTCTGACACTGTGGATGTTATGAAACATCCGTAGCATTACTGTGAAGGATTTGAGGCTCAAAGGCAAATGGAGTCAATGTCAGTTGAAAACATCATCAAATATCACAACTCAGTGTGTTTGCTGGCACTGGAGGAAACTGCAAGAACCTATAGCATTTTGCAGGAGGACAGTAATGCACACAGCAGTGATGGAGAGGATGGCAACACCTCGGTGAGAACTTTATGAAAGCATTGAACAATCATTCAAGAGCTGATGAACAGAATATCAACTTGAGGGAAATGGCATTTAATCATTTTCAGTCAGGAAAAGATCTATAAGCAAATATGATATCTGAAATAGAGGTATGAGTAATGAGTGAAGGCCAGTAGAAAAGCCAGTAGAAAATGAAGATAGAAGAAATCAGGCAACTAGAAAATAAGACACATTTCCAACACAGATGGAAAAAAAAAAAAAAAAGAAAAAAAGCATTAAACCATGATTTTTGAAGGGAAAGTACATAAGGTAGGGTCAATTGGCTAAAAAAAGGGACAGAAATTTGGATATGTTTTCCTGGCTTTCCACATTCCAAAGTGAAAGATTTCATCTACATCATAGGTCCTGTCCTAAAGATCCTCAGATCATAGAATTGTAGAATCGTTAGGATCAGAAGGGACCTTTAGAGGTCAGGTAGTCCAACCCTGATGCACATGGGGTCATCTAGAACCCGTGGCACAGGATTGCACCTAAGCAGGCTTTGAACATCCCCAAAGAAGGAGACTCTACAATCTCTCTTGGCAGCCTGTTCCAGTGCTCTGTCAACCTCACTGTTAAGAATTTTTTCCTTAAGATCCTGTGGAACTTCTACTGCTTCAGTTTGTGGCCATTTCCTCTTGTCCTGTCACTGGCCATCATTGTGAAGAGACTGGCCACATCCTCCCCACTCCCTCCCTTGAGGTATTTATACACACTGATCAGATCCTCCCTCAGCCTTCTCTTCTCCAGGCTGAACAGGCCCAGCTCTCTCAGCCTTTCCTCATAGGGCAGAAGTTCCAGGCCCCTAATCATCTTTGTAGCCCTGTGCTGGCCTCTCTCCAGCAGCTCCGCATCCCTCTTGTACTGGGGAGCCCAGAACTGCACGCAGTACTCCAGATGTGGCCTTACCATGGCTGAGTAATGGGGAAGGATCACGTCCTTTAACCTGCTGGAGATGCTCTTCCTAACGCACCCCCGATCCCATTGGCCTTCTTGTCCACCAGGGCACACTGCTGCCTCATGGTCAGCTTGTTACCCACCATGATGCCCAGGTCCATCTCTGCAGGGCTGCTCTCTAGAAGGTCAGTCCCCAGCCTGTACTGGTGTCTGGGGTTATTCCTCCTGAGGTGCAGGACCTTGCACTTGCCCTTGATGAACTTCATGAGGTTTATCTCTACCCAAGTTGTCCAGTCTGTCCAGGTCACTCTGGATGGCAGCACAGCCCTCTGGGATATTAACTACCCCCTCCCCAGTTTGGTATCATCAGCAAACTTGCTGAAGGGGCACTCTTTCCCTTCATCCAGGTCACTGATGAACAAATTGAACAGAACTGGACCGAGGACCAATCCCAAAACAACCCACACCTCCAAGATGATTCAGGGACTTTGATTTCTGTGAAGTACAATAACTTTAGAAATCTTAGGGTCTCCATATTCTTTCAAGTTCTTATTAAAGAATAAAAACTTTCCTTGCTATAAGTAATCAATGAAGCAGGGTTCCAACCAGCAATCAGTTCAAGCTCAAAAATGCCAGGATTCACAGGTCTTTAAAAGATCAGAGAATCCTTGAGGATATCTCTAAACACCCTCAGAAGCCTGTATCTTTCCTCCAAGTATGCTGTTAATGACCATTATTAGGTGTCTGTAACATAGAGAAGTGCCATCACAATTAAGCACATTTGCAAAGGAAAAAAATAAGTATTTGCAGAGAGAAGAGGCAAGTTTGAATACAGACTAACACTATACTAACTACTTTGCCATGGGTGCATTTGTACCCTTTTCTGTATACCACCATGTATACCACCAGAAATGTGCACTAGTTTTCTTCAGCTTATTAAAGTACAACCTGCCTAGCAATTATTGTGACATACTAGCTAACCTCATCTGCTTCCTGACACCTTGTTTGTGTAGTCAACCCTTCAATGTCTTATGAAATATTTAGGAGATTTTAGTTACAAGCAACAAGCCAGTACATAAACAGCTAATACTTTTTAGTCGGTCTTTGTCTTTAGTGCTAGAAAGTTGAGAAATCATATAGTGTCCAGGAATGTCACAGTGTGTATTCTGCACTGATTTTTAGAACCCCAGAGTTTTGTTTAGATAAGCGGATAGCCTCACTTTGTACAGCCCACTCATCAACACTGCCAGCGCAAAAATGTGCTGTCTTAAATACAAATCTGTATGTACAAGATTTTAGAAGCCTTAGGAGACAGTCTCACCCTTGGTGAAGATCCAGAGAGCTGGAACTCAAAGGCTGGTTATTTTCCATTTGCCCTTGATTTGATGAATTACAATGTCATTTATCAGCATACAGATTTATGAATTGTTGTTTGACTCACACATCTCATGCTATTAATTTGTACAGATAAGTGAAATATGAAAACACCTCTCAGCCCTAGAAGACAGAAAACCTTGAAATGATAATGATACTCATGGCTACATGTTCATTGTGAGAGGGGGATGTGGTGTCTGTTATTCTTTGGTGTTGCTTGTTTAAAGGCTGTATAAACCCAGGGCAATTAAAAAGGTGCTGTGGAAGCAGCCTGACAAGTGAGTCAGGTATCAAAACGGGAGTACTCAGGGCATCCTGACTGCAGGATCCTGACAGCATCCCCGGAGCTCTGTCAAGTGATGCTGGTTCTGTAGTGTGCACTTCTCAGCTCTCTTAAGCTCTCTGTAGTTCTCTAAGCTACACTCTGATGCTAATCTCACAATTTAGGACCTTTCTCCTTTGCCTGCATTCTCTTAAGACTGAAATACTCAGGTCTATTCTTTCTTTGAATCACTTTAGTCTTTCCTCCCTGTTTCTCTCCTTCTCTATTCCTGATTGCCACTAACTTCATCTCTGCAGAAATGTTGGCTTAATTCATGGGTTTTGCACCTTCTGAACTGAGAAGTCTCTTGCAGTAGGAATCCTTTCAACCATTATTTCTGCTTCTCTTTCACCTCACAATTTCATCATATCTCCCCACAGAAACATTTGCTTTCCTATTCAGCAGAAATGAAGACCTCCCCTAAGAAGACTTCCACCCGGCAAACACCTGCATGGACTGCTTAATTTGAAAATTTACCTTCCTAGAGCTTTGAATTAAGATCCTGAGAAAGATGACAAAGGCTAAACACCCTGCACAGTAGAGGTCACTAACTCATGAACAGTGACCACCCACATCAGGAACACAAAACATTGGTCATGCATCATGCATCTTAGAGTCATCTTGGCATGCAGCCATCTGTCACTTGACTGGTGCAGTTAAGAACAGAGCACGTTTGCTTCTCAGAATCTATGCCTCTTGCTGTAGAGTGAGGTGGTTGCGTAATGCATTAAAACAGGAAGAATTTGGAAAAAGATTTTACATTTATTGGTTTAGTCACAATAAACTGAACTAATTCTGCCAGAACACTTCTGCATGTTCACTGAAGTCATTCTTACCTCAGTGCTGAGAGTTTTTCTGTGCATTTAAACACAATATTAGAACTGGTTTCAAAGCTTCCCCAAGTTGATCATTTAGTATTGACAATGACTTGAGATGTACTGTGCTTAGGTGTGATATTCCTCCCCTCTTCCTCCTCTTTAATCCCTCTATTTCATCTTAAAGTCATGAAGGAATGTTCATAGTTCTGATAATCTGGTCACTTTCAAATACTGTGTGTTTTAGATGACCATTATCTTTATAAATACAATTGAGTTTATTGAATCCAAAAATGAAATGATTTAATTAGCTTTGGCTGAAGCCTACACATGGTTCATGTAGGAAAGGATTTTCCCCCCCTTCCCACTCCACTTGCAGACTGGATAATTGCTCTCCACCTACTCCTGAAGGAATTCTTGTGGCTACAGCATCTGCGAGACCCTATCAGAGCCAGGGGATCAATAAAGAGCAAAACATTTAGGAATCAGAAAACAATTAGAATAATAGACCAGTTTAGTGTATCCTCAGAGCTATAGTGCAGTAAAGCAAGTCAAAACAGTCAAAAGCAAATCACAAATAGTTACCATGCTGTCACGGAACGAGTGGTGGAGGGGTGTGAGTGACAAAATGCACTTCACTCGTATGAAAGAAATAATAATAGGATTTATTGATATGGACAATGATTTCACGAGATTCTATGGCAAGGTTGCTAATCATTATTTACTGCATGGAGGTTTATGATAATACACAGTTATCATGGACACCCTCCTGTTGGGTCACGAGGTTAAGATTGGACCCTCTTGCTTTCCAGCTCCTTCTGAGAGGAGTCTAGGTGCAGCTGGATCCAGTCCTAATCCCAGACCTAGTCAATGGTTTATGACTAAGGGATGTTGTGCACAGTTACAAAGTAAAGTTTACAAGTTCAGAAAGAGAGCGCGCTGTATTCACTTACCACGAATCTGTTGTGGAAAGGGATCTCTCAACCTCGAGGAGAAACCTTGAGAAGCATCCCTGCTCAAGGGGAGATCCTGACCTGCAGCTCACTGCCATGCAAGGAGAGCTCAAGGGACTCTTGGCCTGTCTGTGTATTTATGGGATAAAATGATTGACTTACAGTCATTTCTTTTCATTGCAGAGGACTTTTGTCTGGTGTATGCACTATCATCCTTATCTCTCCATCAGGATGCAGCCATCAGGACTTATTGCTGGCTAATGTCTGAGTCTGGGAAGAAATCAGGGAGCCAACTACCAGGGTCACATAATATCACTGGTGCTTAACACCTGAATAGCGCTACATGTGAAAAGTCAGGTTGAGCTGGGAAAGGAGCATATCCATCACACATGCACTTTGAGGATTCCAAGGAAAAATATCTGTCTAATACAAACTGTGTTGCAGGTAGGCCCAGCAAACACCCTTACACTGTTGAGCTTCTGTGAGAAAATAAAATAAAATAAAATAAAATAAAATAAAATAAAATAAAATAAAATAAAATAAAATAAAATAAAATAAAATAAAATAAAA